>JBAMJR010000182.1:447500-567500 GCA_038501785.1 Myoxocephalus aenaeus
ACATATTGCCAGCTCGTGGTTATGAGCATTAATCTGGAGACACACGTGTGTGTGTGTGTGTGTGTGTGTGTGTGTGTGTGTGTGTGTGTGTGTGTGTGTGTGTGTGTGTGTGTGTGTGTGTGTGTGTGTGTGTGTGTGTGTGTGTGTCCTCATGATGGACGTACAGGAACATTCCTTCAGCTCTGGGTTGCTTCCACCAGGACATGGTTCAATCATAGTGAGCCAGATTTGACTTTGTAATGTTTTCACACTAGAAAAGTGACACGAGAAGTTACACAGTGAGTATGAATAAATACACTAAATACTCTGCTGGCCTGTGCTGTTTGAATACAGGAGTGAAGCGGCGGCTCACAGCTTCACATTAAATACTTTACAGTCGATGGTTGGACGGATCTGGCAGTAATGATTCTTTTGTTGGAACATTTATTGTCCCAGAAATATTTGCGATAAACATTATTATTGTCATTTTAAGACCATTTCAGACCAATGATTTAATGATAATATAACCGCATCATAATGCAAGTAAACCCTTTTTAAAGCGCAAAGAACTTTGAATTCATAAGAATATTCACACATTGGAATTGGAACGGGAAAGAAATATTGAAATATTGTAAATAAATCAAATCAAAGCACCTGGTAATTCTGACACAATGTTGGCATCATGTAGGTGACGTTCTTATGTAAACAAATACACATGTAAATAAGCAATAAATCAAAAATGACATTCCACAATGAGCCAATAAATATTGACGTAAAGTCTATATATTGCAGACGTTAAGGTAAAACAAATACGGAGGTCTTGTCCATGTAGTATATAATATATAAGTTATTACGTCAAAGATTAGAGATCATCCCGTACGTTGTCAATAAGTCGATTACGTAAATAATATGGAGGTTGTGTCTTTATATTATGTGATAAGTATATTGTACCACATGTTATGAACGTAGAAATGATCGTAGGATAAGTCAATGAGGTAAAAATGGTTTAAGGTCACATCCGTATATCAAATGATGAGTAGATAACAGAGCGCTGATGAAAGTCATGTCCATATATAATACTATGTTATATGATAATTGTCAAGACAGGCTCAAGGATTAATAGTGTAAAGATGATTTTTAATTGTCAGTTACATTCCAGAGTCTCAGTTTGATTGATGTGATCTGCATAGGTCTTGCTCTGGAGATGGATGAGTTTAGAATAATAATATTATAATAGTGGCGGTTATTCCACCTCGATCTGTGAGAAACATGAACGCCAACCAAAGCAGCCCAACGACATCAGCGACCTTCATCTCCACGGCTCCTCGCGGCCCTAGAGGAGATGGATGCGTCCAGCTACACCTGTGTGAAATATGTGAGCGGTTATTGGCAGCGTAGCATGCCGGGGTGAATGTAGTCACACTGTGTTTAAAGAGGAAAGATATCCATCAGCTGAGAGGAGCGTGGTCTATGCAGGAGGACGCTCCGCAGCATCCGGCATCCTGAGAGGTCGTAACAGGAAGTTCTCAAGGACGAAGTGGCTGCCGCCACAGAGCAGGAATGATATGTTTTATTCACAGAGAGCGTGTTCCGTGTTGTCCGCCGCGCTGCGTGGCTGGAAGAGGAAACACGACGCCAGCAGCCGGCTGCAGTGGGAGATAAAGCCACCCAAACCCAGCTGACCCACTTTATTTATTTTGGGAATAGAGTTCAGCACCCTTCCAGGCTGACATAAATCATTGTGACTTAAATGCATATTACAAAGTCTAGTAACTAGTATCACACTGAGCAGGATGGGCTGCTCCTCCCCGTTGTGTTTATGAGCACATCGCTGCGATTAATGTACAATTTCCCGTGTCGTGCCGTCTATTATGTGGCCGTCTCCTGTATCCTCTCATCTGGAGCGATGAGAGCATCACTGTGTTAGTCTGCTTTACAGGAGCAGCACATGCAGGACTCTGTTCACGGATCTCAATGAAGGTCAACTCCTTCTTCTCATGCAGGATTCTCAAGTCCACTACATCTGACATGTTATATTTATAAATGATAAAGGATGATCGTATCTTCTTACAGTTAGATACAGGTGTAAATGGACACTGATCCTTCTTATCAAACCTTTCACTATTAACGGTTTCCTCTCAGAACTTTACAGAACAGACTTGTATCATTGTTTGGCATGCATTAGTAATTTGTAACATCACATTGCATAACTTGTGCATGAACTACTTGATTGGTACCCTTGATTTAATAGTATTAAGATGCTGTTAAAAGCTGTTATTAGCAGCCACTTCATCATGTTTCCTCCACTGGAAGGGCACTCAAGACCAGTGGTTCTCAGATGGGGGTACGTGAGATTAAAAAATATATATATTTAAAATGAGCACCCATTAAAAAAATCCTAGTTATTCAATAAATATTCAATAAAATATAAGTGTAAGCTCATAAACTGAATTATATTTTATATTAAATCAGAAACTGATGGCACAATGCTGTGGATTACGACTTTTGTTCAACCCAAAATGTTTTCCACTCATCAAGGGGTACATCACTGAGAAAAGGTTGAGAACCACTGATCCAGAGGGCACTTCATCATGTTTTATCTACATAAAGAGCATCCTAGAGGGCACTTCATCATGTTTTCTCTACTTAAAGAGCATCCTAGAGGGCATTTCATCATGTTTTATATACTTAAAGAGCATCCTAGAGGGCACTTCATCATGTTTTATCTACTTAAAGAGCATCCTAGAGGGCACTTCATCATGTTTTATCTACTTAAAGAGCATCCTAGAGGGCACTTCATCATGTTTTCTCTACTTAAAGAGCATCCTAGAGGGCACTTCATCATGTTTTCTCTACTTAAAGAGCATCCTAGAGGGCACTTCATCATGTTTTATCTACTTAAAGAGCATCCTAGAGGGCACTTCATCATGTTTGATCTACTTAAAGAGCATCCTAGAGGGCACTTCATCATGTTTTATCTACTTAAAGAGCATCCTAGAGGGCACGTCATCATGTTTGATCTACTTAAAGAGCATCCTAGAGGGCATTTCATCATGTTTTATCTACTTAAAGAGCATCCTAGAGGGCAATTCATCATGTTTTATATACTTAAAGAGCATCCTAGAGGGCACTTCATCATGTTTGATCTACTTAAAGAGCATCCTAGAGGGCATTTCATCATGTTTTATCTACTTAAAGAGCATCCTAGAGGGCAATTCATCATGTTTTATATACTTAAAGAGCATCCTAGAGGGCACATCATCATGTTTGATCTACTTAAAGAGCATCCTAGAGGGCACATCATCATGTTTGATCTACTTAAAGAGCATCCTAGAGGGCACTTCATCATGTTTTATCTATTTAAAGAGCATCCTAGAGGGCACTTCATCATGTTTGATCTACTTAAAGAGCATCCTAGAGGGCACTTCATCATGTTTTATCTATTTAAAGAGCATCCTAGAGGGCACATCATCATGTTTGATCTACTTAAAGAGCATCCTAGAGGGCACATCATCATGTTTGATCTACTTAAAGAGCATCCTAGAGGGCACATCATCATGTTTGATCTACTTAAAGAGCATCCTAGAGGGCATTTCATCATGTTTTATCTATTTAAAGAGCACCCTAGAGGGCACTTCATCATGTTTTCTCTACTTAAAGAGCATCCTAGAGGGCACATCATCATGTTTTATATACTTAAAAAGCATCCTAGAGGGCACTTCCTCATGTTTTCTCCACTTAAAGAGCATCCTAGAGGGCATTTCATCATGTTTTATCTATTTAAAGAGCATCCTAGAGGGCACTTCATCATGTTTTCTCTACTTAAAGAGCATCCTAGAGGGCACATCATCATGTTTTATATACTTAAAAAGCATCCTAGAGGGCACTTCCTCATGTTTTCTCCACTTAAAGAGCATCCTAGAGGGCACTTCCTCATGTTTTCTCCACTTAAAGAGCATCCTAGAGGGCACTTCATCATGTTTTATATTCTTAAAGAGCATCCTAGAGGGCACTTCATCATGTTTTATATACTTAAAGAGCATCCTAGAGGGCACTTCATCATGTTTTCTCTACTTAAAGAGCATCCTAGAGGGCACTTCATCATGTTTTCTCTACTTAAAGAGCATCCTAGAGGGCATTTCCTCATGTTTTCTCCACTTAAAGAGCATCCTAGAGGGCACTTCCTCATGTTTTCTCCACTTAAAGAGCATCCTAGAGGGCACTTCATCATGTTTTATATTCTTAAAGAGCATCCTAGAGGGCACTTCATCATGTTTTATATACTTAAAGAGCATCCTAGAGGGCACTTCATCATGTTTTCTCTACTTAAAGAGCATCCTAGAGGGCACTTCATCATGTTTTCTCTACTTAAAGAGCATCCTAGAGGGCATTTCCTCATGTTTTCTCCACTTAAAGAGCATCCTAGAGGGCACTTCCTCATGTTTTCTCCACTTAAAGAGCATCCTAGAGGGCACTTCATCATGTTTTATATTCTTAAAGAGCATCCTAGAGGGCACTTCATCATGTTTTATATACTTAAAGAGCATCCTAGAGGGCACTTCATCATGTTTTCTCTACTTAAAGAGCATCCTAGAGGGCACTTCATCATGTTTTCTCTACTTAAAGAGCATCCTAGAGGGCACTTCCTCATGTTGTATATACTTAAAGAGCATCCTAGAGGGCACTTCATCATGTTTTATATACTTAAAGAGCATCCTAGAGGGCACTTCATCATGTTTTCTCTACTTAAAGAGCATCCTAGAGGGCACTTCATCATGTTTTCTCTACTTAAAGAGCATCCTAGAGGGCACTTCCTCATGTTGTATATACTTAAAGAGCATCCTAGAGGGCACTTCCTCATGTTTTCTCTACTTAAAGAGCATCCTAGAGGGCACTTCATCATGTTGTATATACTTAAAGAGCATCCTAGAGGGCAAACAACGGTATCAGTGCACAGTGGGTGTGTAGTGGCTTTAAACTGGCAATAGCTGAGTTTTCAGCCACTTTGGGACAAGTTGCAAACACAACTGACAGAAGCTGTTTCTGATCAGCTGTGTTGCTGCTGCTCTCGTCTCACCTCGGCTCCACCGTACTTTGCCATATTCAGGATTCAGGCTCCAGAAACTGATAAAGTTGGTAGCAAGTATTAAACTAAGACCAAGCTTCAAACAGCCAGAGAACAGCGGCCTCGCTGAAGTGATGGTATTTGGAGAAGCGGTGGCCGGCCATATTAGCATAACACACCTCAGTAAATTCCTGGCACTCATGGACATGAGACACTTTTTGGATCTAAAATCACCTCAGAAGATTTGAAGGTGATGACGTCCTTTATACTCCCTCAGTTGTATCGCTGCTCTGAATACTGATGAGTATTGACTGCAGCATCGCCCGGCCTTCACCTCCTGACTCCTTCGCTTTGTGGTTCCTCCTCTGAAAGCACCCTTCACCGTCTCTGTGTCCGTTCCTGTCTTTTAGTCTGTCCATGTCTTTGTTTTTCCTCCAGTTCCAGCTCAGCCGTCTGCTTTTGAGGCCGAGGCCGAGCTGGACTCTCGCATCATGCTGTCGTGGCTCTGGCCGGTCCAGGATCCAATCATTGGCTTTGAACTGCTCTACTGGGAGGATAACAATCCCACAAACAAGGTAAATACCACCTTAACCCAATAAAGCCCTCATCCTAACCCTAACATCTCTCTTTCAATGAGATCCCTCTCTACCGCCTTCTGCTTCATGGATTATCAGGATCATGGACCATGCCTACTACTCATTATATGAATAATTTCTGTCATATTCATTGAATGTGCTGTAACTACGCTATTCATTCTGGCCACATGACATCTATTGCTTCTGTCCATCCGGGGAGAGGGATCCTCCTCTGTTGCTCTCCCTCAGGGTTCTTCCCTTTTTTCCCTGTGAAAGGGTTTTTACTATCTTTTTAGGGGAGTTTTTCCTGATCCGATGTGAGGTCCCGGGACAGGGATGTTATGTGTACAGATTGTAAAGCCCTCCGAGGCAAACTTGTATTTGTGATGTTGGGCTATATAAAATAAACTGAATTGAATTGAATTGAATTAGATAGATTGATGGTATTTTACCCCTAAAATGTGTTCAAAACATTGTTTTGTGTTTCCATTTTGCATGGTCTCATATTCTCATATTCTCATATTCTCATATTCTCATATTCTCATATTCTCATGGTCTCATGGTCTCTTGGTCTCATGGTCTTGTAACAGGACCGGCCCTGACCTGGTCAGAACTTAGGGGGAGCGCCTACTCCCCCTATGCCAGCCGTGTAAGGAGGGCCCGTTTTAGAACCCTGAGGTTTCCCTCTCAGTTTGCTTTCGATTACAATTTATAGAGACAATGATGGATGTTAAAAACCCGGTTCCAGGCCGGTTCCATAAGCAGGGCCATGGCAGCAGGCAGGACCGGGGGCAGGACCCGGGGCAGGACCGGTTCCAGGCAGCCATGAATCCATGGAAAAAGAAAGTAGAGTTAGTAATGTGCATTGAAGAGACAATAGTTTATCCAGATGGAGAGAAAGAAGAGGAGAGGAGGAGCGAAAGAGGAAGAGAAGAGGAGCTCAGTGTATCCTAAGATGTCCCCCAGCAGTCTAGGCCTATAGCAGCATATCTAGGGGCTGGACCAGGGCAAACCTGAGCTAGCCCTAACTGTAAGCCTGAAACAGCCCTAAGTATAAGCGCTATCAAAGAGGAAAGTCTTAAGTCTACTCTTAAATGAGGTGACTGTGTCTGCCCCCCGGACTGAAAGTGGAAGCTGATTCCACAGAAGAGGAGCCCGATAACTGAAAGCTCTAGCCCCCAACCTACTTTTTAAGACTCTGGGAACCACAAGTAACCCTGCATTCAGTGAGCGTAGCGCTCTAGTGGGGTAATATGGCACTATAAGCTCTTTAAGATATGATGGTGCATCACCAGCTAAGGCTTTATAGGTGAGGAGAAGGATTTTAAATATGATTCTCGATCTTACAGGAAGCCAGTGGAGAGCAGCTAGTACAGGAATAATGTGATCTCTCTTCCGAGTCCTTGTTAGTACACGAGCTGCAGCATTCTGGATCAGCTGGAGAGACCCAAGGGACTTTCCGGAGCAGCCTGATAATACGGAGTTACAGTAATCCAATCTTGAAGTAACAAATGCGTGGATCAATGTTTCTGCATCGCTTTGAGACACGATGTGCCGGATCTTTGAGATGTTCCGTAGGTGAAAAAAGGCAGTCCTTGAGATCTGTTTCACGTGGGAGCCAAAGGACAGGTCCTGGTCAAAAATAACTCCGAGATTCCTTACGGTGGTGGTGGATGCCAGAGCGATGCCATCTAGAGAAACCATATCATCAGATAATTGATTTCTGAGGTGTTCTGGGCCGAGTAGAATGACTTCAGTCTTGTCCGAGTTCAGCAGCAGGAAGTTGCAGGTCATCCAGGTCTTGATGTCTTTAAGACACGCTTGAAGTTTAGCGACCTGGTGGATTTCATCTGGCTTGATTGACAAATATAGTTGAGTATCATCGGCATAACAGTGAAAGTTTATGGAGTGTTTTCTGATAATATTGCCTAAAGGAAGCATATATAAGGTGAATAAAATTGGTCCAAGCACAGAACCTTGTGGAACTCCATGACGAACACCGGTGGTCGTCGAGGCCTCATCGTTTACAAATACAAACTGAGATCTATCTGATAAATACGACTTAAACCAGCTTAATGCTGTACCTTTAATACCAATCGACTGGTCTAGTCTCTGTAATAAGATGTCATGGTCAATGGTGTCGAATGCTGCACTAAGGTCTAACAGGACAAGTACAGAGACAAGTCCCCTATCTGATGCAACTAGAAGGTCATTAGTAATTGTCACTAGTGCTGTCTCTGTGCTATGATGCTTTCTAAATCCTGTCATGGCCTCATGGTGTCATGGCCTCATGGTCTCATAGTCTCATGGTGTCATGGTCTCATATTCTCATGTCTCATGGTCTCATGGTCTCATATTCTCATGTCTCATAGTCTCATGGTCTCATGGTCTCATATTCTCATGTCTCATGGTCTCATATTCTCATGTCTCATAGTCTCATGGTCTCATGGTCTCATAGTCTCATGTCTCATGGTCTCATATTCTCATGTCTCATGGTCTCATGGTCTCATATTCTCATGTCTCATAGTCTCATGGTCTCATGGTGTCATGGTCTCATGTTCTCATGGTGTCATGGTGTCATGGTCTCATGGTCTCATGGTGTCATGGTCTCATGGTGTCCCTTTCTCCACAGCATCGGGCCACTTTCAAGCCAGCCGGCTCCTTTGCCGTTGATGGTCTGAAGCCGGACTCGCTCTACGTGTTCTCCCTGGCTGCAAAGTCTGAGATGGGGCTGGGAGTCTTTACTCAGCCTCTTGAGGCCAGGACCGCCCAGTCCAGTAAGTACTCCCGCCTTCTAGTGTCACTGGTTCTGCTGGTTTGGTCCGGAACAAAAGAAAATAGACAATTCATTGTTGCCTTTTAGTTCTGGAATGTTTTATGTTTGATGGACCAAGAGGAGTCAACATGAAGTCATACCGACTGACAGGTGAGTCATCTGCATTGGTGACGTCATCCTTACAGAAACAGCTAGGTATTCCATGGCAATATAAAAGGAAACACCACAACAATATTGTTCTGGATTCATATTTGTGAATAAATGTTTCTCAATTTGAATAATGAATAATATAGAAACCAAAGAGAGATCTTTAGGTACATTTATGGAACCACAATAACACAAAACCTAGCATAACTTTCTTTGCTAAGATACAAAAATGTACAGTTCAAAGTTCCTAACTTGCGTTGCATAATTAAAATCACCAGTGGAGACGACCTTTGCTCCAGTGACCAGCTGATTGGACCAGAACTTCTGGCACTCTGAGCCGCTGAATGTAATTACCAGCGCAGCGTTCATTATGTGGAGACTGCTTCCTCGTGTCAGTCATGCTTGATTTTGCTGAACATGTAACTCAATTACAAAGTTCAAGCACCGAGGCGACAACAAAATAAAATGTCAGGATTTTTTATTTATTTTTAATCCGCTGCTCCACAGAATCCATCATTCATAGGCGCTCGAGCTGCTCGGTGGTTCTATATTTCTGCTGTTTCTGCTGGCCTTGCGTAACAAATCACCAGGCGTGACACATTGCTTATTCTGACAAATAGTCTAATAAAGACGCTGAGTCGACGCATTATGATGCAAGACCATGAAAACAGGAGCGCGCTGTTGCTGGGAGACAGCGTCCATCACGGCTGTCACGCTGCTTCCTAACGAGCGTTCGTCTTGTGAAACATGGCCGCCACACGGCTTCATTCAGAGCATGGGATCTGTGCCTCTGTTGCATGCTGGGAGATGTGGACCTGAACCTGCAGTATTCATGACAGCGTCCAGAAGGATCTGAGTCTTTACCTGTCAGGAGAGAAATCTCTGCGTCAGCATCCAGCGTTGTCGCTTTGATTTCCAGTCTGCCATCTCTCCTCTCTCTCCTTTCACTCCAGCATGTACTGGTTATGTGTACTGGTTCTGTGCACTGGTTCTGTGTAAAAGAAAGGAAACGTGAATGCATTTCTAGACCTTCGCTTACCATAATAATAATAGTAATAGTAATAATAATAATAACACGACTTTAGGAGCAACGCAGTTAGAAGACTTTACCGCGGCTTTGCATTCTGCTATTATGATTTTATAATCTTGCAAACTTGTATGTTTTTTTTTCTCATAAATTTGAGGTCATTCATACGTTTATGACTTTCTTGGGAAAAAAAAGAAGGTTTTTTTCTCATAAATTCCCAATTTCAATCTTTCAGACTTTTCCCCTCAGATTAATACTCCCATGCCCCACAATGTTTCTATATTACATTTTGACCAACAATGACCCAAATACGTCGCATACCTTTTCCGTGTAACTAGATTCATACGTTATTTGTCCAAATCTTAATTCCTTCTCTCCCGCCTCTTCACCAAGTTTGGGTATATTTCATAACCGGGCTTCTCCATCGTCTCTGATCGACTTCCTCCTGCTACAAAGGTTCTCGTGCGTGTGATGGAATTACTTTTCTTGTGCGTCTCTTTCAACTGGTCACAAGCTCCGCCTCCACCACTGTTCAGACAGTGAGCTCGCGGGGTCCGCAGGCTCTGCTGGGGCTGCAGCTGTTCTCTCTCCATCTCATCTGTTGGTCTGCTGTGTGTGTCACTGCATTCATCTTGGTGTGCATGTTTCACACTGACAGGTGACGGGTTGTTCCACGGGGAGGCGGGTGTGTTTGTGTCTGCCCTCTGGACTGAGAGGAGGAAAAACACAAGCTATAAAATAATGATCCTGTTTATTTCATGACAAGAAATCCTCCTAAATGAACCATTTGGTTTCAACCACATCTTCTAAGAATGACAACTAACTAATTTGATCATCAATAGAGTTTGTAGAAAACATATGCGGATTACATTTTCTGATGAACATAATGAGGAAACATTCATATTTACACCTCGTTAAAAGACTATTCTGGTTTAATTTTGCTGGAGTCTTATCTCTGAACTTATAAATTCAGACGTTTAATCGCTTCAACAAGCCGAGAAACGCCAGCGTTGAAGAACTCAGACAGGTTGAAGCAAACTCCAGGTGGGGCGCCAGGTGGGGCTCCAGGTGGGGCACCAGGTGGGGCTCCAGGTGGGGCTCCAGGTGGGGCTCCAGGTGGGGCACCAGGTGGGGCTCCAGGTGGGGCTCCAGGGTGCTGGGTTCCTGTAGGATCATGAGCATCATGTCAGACTCTGTTTAACCTCCAGATGAAGAGGTTAAGATCCTGTAGATACTGGTGGTTTGTCAGCAGCCTGTCTGACCTGAACTGCTCCTTCCTCGCCTCGTTGAACTTCTCATATTGAACTTCTCATAACTGAAGACTGATGGACAAAACAACCAAAATAAGACTAAAGTTGAAATGAACCTGTGTTTTAATAATCTTGAGCTTTGCACACACAACCTGATGTCCTCCATACACTCTTAGAAATAAGACTTCCAAGCGGCTTCTCTTCTTATCCAGAACCATATGCTTCTGGAAACAGTTTTTCCATCCAAAGAACCTTCTTCTCAAGAGTTATTCAAGTATTGTTGGACGCATGGTGTTAAAAGGGAAGGTCCAAAATCCAGCCCACATAAACCCATTTGAAACCAGATTGTTGTGGCTTGTAGTGCACCACATTATCCCGCATTATCCCACAGTAGCTCATATTAGCCCACATTAGTCCAGGCCATTTAGGGTTCTATTGAAACCCTTTGGAATATAAAGTCATAAAGGGAAAACCCCTCCATGTTGTAGTTGGCAGCTTTACTTCTAGTGTATGACGTCTGTGCCGTACACACTTCCTGGATTAGGACAAAACTAACTTTGCCATTTGACATTACACGAGCAGCAACCACGTTTCCTCAAAGTCCGAGGACACGAACACAACGTTGGGGACAAAGACCAGCAGCTGACAGTCAGACCGCTGTGTTTCTGTAGCTTAGCAGCAGATCACCTCCAGCAGTCCAGAGGGTCAGTTGTCATCCATTATCCACCCTGCTTGACCATTGCCTCCTCCCCCTCCTCCTCCCTCCTCCCTCCTCCTCCCTCCTCCTCCTCCCTTCCTCCCTCCCCCTCCTCCCTCCCCCTCCTCCTCCCTCCCCCTCCTCCTCCCATCAGCCCCCTCAGCCCCTCCCCAGCAGGTGCGCTTGCTCAGCCTCAGCTCCACCAGCGTCCAGGTGAGTTGGGTGGCTCCTCCCACAGACAGCCGTCACGGGGAGATAGCGCTCTACTCGCTAGCCTACCAAGCGCTCACCGGGGAGGACATGGAGCGCCACCAGGTGGCGGGGATTGGCGCTGCCGCCACCAGCTACGTGCTGGAGGACCTGCAGAAGTGGACTGAGTATTGGGTGTGGGTCAGGGCCCACACTGAGGCCGGGCCCGGCCCAGAGAGCGCCGCCGCCTGCGGCAGGACCCAGGAAGATGGTACGTTCAGGGAACAGAACTCTCTGGGAATACTAACGCTCCAATACTCACTCTGCTCCTCTCCTGCGTTCAGTCTCACGAGCGCTCACGGAAAGTGTTGCTTTAAAAAGCAGTGAAGCACCTAGAAGACTTTATTAGATCAGCATTGGCATGGCTCAAAAAGGGAACCCCTAAAACACCTCGCCACTTCTTTATTCAAAGTCAACAGAACAAACTGTTCAGTACCAGCAGCAAGCCGTGGCAGCTGCAGCCCGGATAAAGGCTTTACGGCTAAAAAGAGTTGTGAGGATGGTGTTGGACTGGAGAGATCCAGAGCTGCAGCCCGGACTGGAACGGCTATTTCACTTTAGTGTCATACTTAAAATCCACCTTGTCGGGCTTCAAGTAATGCGTTTGTGTCCGGTTAGCCAGAGCACAGACCAATCGGCGTCCTGTGAGGAGCAAGAGGCGGGGCTTAGCTGTGTGTGAGACGTCTGGGAGTCGGTGGCCGATGCCGCTCAGCATCAGCTCGGTCAGAAGAGCAAAGGCTTTCCTCCATGATGAACAATGTGTTCACTCTTTTGATTGACAGATGGACCGCCCTTGTTTTACACGTTCTTATTCCAAAGAAGCGTTCTTAGATAGTTTTGTGTGAGAACAACAACAAGCTGCAGCCCAAACTAAAGCTCCGGCTCCAGTGACTGACATGCAGATGAAGTAATGATTCCTGGGCCTTGGATTAGTGAATACAGTAAAATATATGCCAATAAACTGCATACATTTCCACAGAAAGTGTGATTTTTGTATTATAAAATAACTTGTGCCACTAGTAATTAATAAGGTGCTCAAACCCCGACAATTATCCCTCATAATTCAGTTGATATGAGACTATGAATCCACATGCGATCGACGTCCAGGACCAACAGGGCCACTGAGCAGGAGGCCACACAGCTGCAGTATTAGTGCATCCAACCTTCATGTCTTTGGGGCTTTTCTTTAAAGAATTGTTCAAAATCAACGTTCCCTCTGGTTGTATAACCCAAACATTTGTGTTTAAACAATGTTTTAGCTGTCAAAATCAATGCAACGACCTTACCCTTCTTGAATGACATGTGAAGCCCATTTAGTGGTTAGAAGTCGCAGCACAAGCTCGTTACTCAACACGTTGTGATTCTCCTCCGGCATGACAGCGTAGCTTTAGCCTGCTGGGCTCAGGGTTCTGGACACAACCCAATCTCCAGGAAAGCATGAGGGCCTTCTACCTTTCTGCAAACTTAGGATGCACTTGATGTCAACGTTGTTGCATTGGGTCAAAGCAAGTGGCCGTTATGAAAAGTTCTGTGTTAATATAACGTAATAAGTATATCAAGTAGAGAAAGCCCTCAAACAAACACAGGCCTTAACCCAGCAGAGCAGGGAGCTCCTGGCCTTAACTACCCAGAAGCTTTGCTGCCGCTGACCGGTTCTGTTGTCACGTTATTACTTCATTATCCACGTGGGATTCTGTGTTAGCGTGACACACGGCTGATATGAGCCGTGTGTCAGAGGTCCAGCGTGGTTTCTGGAGGACAGCCTGACCTGCGTCTCTGTCTCCAGGCAGATAAGAGCCACCATGCCACTGTGCTTTGGTCCTGCCATTGGTAGCACACGTCCATGAGAGCCAGACCCAGTGCAACACATCCTGACAGGAGGATTCAGCAGAGTGTGGAAGCTCTCCTCCTCCTGCTTACACATGAACTCCATCTTCCTGAGTCCTTCCTTTCATCCTCCTCTTCATCATATTAATCCGACCGATGTCCGGATTCATTTGATCGTCTCGTATTGTGTTTAAAATACAGCTCGATAGAGGGTTAGGGGGTCTGCACCTCTTTCCCCCGTGTTCCAGTAGTCGTAGGAACCCCAAAGGAGTTATAATACCTGTGTTATTTTATATGATTTCTTTTGCGAAAATAAATTATATTTTTTAAAGATTAGGACCTAAAGAATCGGAATCTGCAAGAAAAATCACAATACAACAAACCAGTGGCAAAACATCGGCCGATTTGGGCATGCTGGGTACCGACATGTTCATCAGCTTCCGCACTTGCTGTATGACTTTTAGAAATGTGACTTTACGTTTACTAATAGGGTTTATAATGATTTTGATTGCTTTGACTCCCACAAGCCCACAGGGTCACGGGGATGTGTCTGTTAGGGAAATCAAACTTTGCAAGGGATTCTTATTATTAACGTGTTAGTGAAACGTTACGATCGCCGCGGCAAGTTACGTTGTGTTTACGTAATTAATTAAACAATGCGTTGGTATGAGGGCGGCGCCAGTCATCCCTGTGGGCGGGGCCAGTCATCCATGTGGGCGGGGCCAGCCATCCATGTGGGCGGGGCCAATCGTCCCTGTGGGCGGGCCTTGTGATGGGTAAACCAACATAGGCAACAGAGGCAACTTTTAAAAGAAATGGTCTCTGCTAATGTTTTATGTGACAGATAGCTCATCCCACTCGTTTGTGGAGCTCAGAGACACACAATGTGTTTCTGAGAGTCAAACTGAACGTGAAGCTTTGTCTTCTTACAAAACTCCACAGAGACAAATTGAAAGAGTGTTGGGAGTTTCCTCCCTCGCTCCAGAGCACTAATCCTCTCCACCTGCTGTCCTCTCTCCATCTTCTCTCTCTCTCTCTTTCAGCCTCTCCCGCCACACTTCATCTCTGCGCGCCCACTGAATCTTAATCTCTCACTCTTTCATCTCTCAGCCCGTTTGACTTTGAGCTCTCGTCCTCCACACAGACTGGAGGCCATGAACTCTCCTCCGCTCACTGCAGAGTCAGCCTGAACATCACGAGACCCTCTGGTTTAGCAGCCTGAACATCACGAGACCCTCTGGTTTAGCAGCCTGAACATCACAAGACGCTCTGGTTTAGCAGCCTGAACATCACGAGACCCTCTGGTTTAGCTGCCTGAACATCACGAGACGCTCTGGTTTAGCAGCCTGAACATCACGAGACGCTCTGGTTTAGCAGCCTGAACATCACAAGACGCTCTGGTTTAGCAGCCTGAACATCACAAGACGCTCTGGTTTAGCAGCCTGAACATCACGAGACGCTCTGGTTTAGCAGCCTGAACATCACAAGACGCTCTGGTTTAGCAGCCTGAACATCACGAGACCCTCTGGTTTAGCTGCCTGAACATCACGAGACCCTCTGGTTTAGCTGCCTGAACATCACGAGACGCTCTGGTTTAGCAGCCTGAACATCACAAGACGCTCTGGTTTAGCAGCCTGAACATCACGAGACCCTCTGGTTTAGCTGCCTGAACATCACAAGACGCTCTGGTTTAGCAGCCTGAACATCACAAGACGCTCTGGTTTAGCAGCCTGAACATCACAAGACGCTCTGGTTTAGCTGCCTGAACATCACAAGACGCTCTGGTTTAGCAGCCTGAACATCACAAGACGCTCTGGTTTAGCAGCCTGAACATCACGAGACCCTCTGGTTTAGCTGCCTGAACATCACAAGACCCTCTGGTTTAGCAGCCTGAACATCACGAGACCCTCTGGTTTAGCAGCCTGAACATCACAAGACGCTCTGGTTTAGCAGCCTGAACATCACGAGACCCTCTGGTTTAGCTGCCTGAACATCACGAGACCCTCTGGTTTAGCAGCCTGAACATCACGAGACCCTCTGGTTTAGCAGCCTGAACATCACAAGACGCTCTGGTTTAGCTGCCTGAACATCACGAGACGCTCTGGTTTAGCAGCCTGAAAATCACAAGACGCTCTGGTTTAGCTGCCTGAACCACATGAGACGCTCTGGTTTAGCAGCCTGAATATCACGAGACGCTCTGGTTTAGCAGCCTGAACCACATGAGACGCTCCGGTTTAGCAGCCTGAACCACATGAGACGCTCTGGTTTAGCAGCCTGAACATCACGAGACCCTCTGGTTTAGCTGCCTGAACATCACGAGACCCTCTGGTTTAGCAGCCTGAACATCACGAGACCCTCTGGTTTAGCAGCCTGAACATCACAAGACGCTCTGGTTTAGCAGCCTGAACATCACGAGACCCTCTGGTTTAGCTGCCTGAACATCACGAGACCCTCTGGTTTAGCAGCCTGAACATCACGAGACCCTCTGGTTTAGCAGCCTGAACATCACAAGACGCTCTGGTTTAGCTGCCTGAACATCACGAGACGCTCTGGTTTAGCAGCCTGAAAATCACAAGACGCTCTGGTTTAGCTGCCTGAACCACATGAGACGCTCTGGTTTAGCAGCCTGAATATCACGAGACGCTCTGGTTTAGCAGCCTGAACCACATGAGACGCTCCGGTTTAGCAGCCTGACGCCTGCAGTCTCACGGCATCGCTCTGGAACTAGTGATGTGTTTTAATAAATCCTAATTAAGAGCTCTTTCTAATCAGTGAGACTCAGCATTTGTTTTGCAACATTGGTCTTGATAGAGCGGCACCAAACAGCAGTGGTCTTCTGTGTGACCTCTGACAGGACTGATGTGACGCTCACCATGTGTCTCTTTGGAGCGAGTCGTACTGAAGAGACGTTCCTTTATCGTTGAGTAATACCTGGAGCCGGGGGGAAGCACCGCAGAGCGCCGCTAGACACTCACTCACTCACACACACACACACACACACACACACACACACACACACACACACACACACACACACACACACACACACACACACACACACACACACACACACACTCTCACTGGACACAGTGAGAGAGGTTCTCATTAGTGGCTTCAGCATTACCAGCTGCAGACACATGCTGCGCGTCATGCTGCCAGTCAGGACGGCCCTTACAGCATTAGCATTAGCATTAAGCTCACCCGTCTGCACGCTACAGGGGAAGTACTAGCGAATACCATTGTTTCTACGCCCACAGGGCACAATTAGTGAGACTATAAGATGAAAACTCTGAAAGACAAAGTGAAAGTCAGTGCTAGTCCACGCCTACACCTGAAGATATTCCAATCCACCAGAGTCCAAGCTATCTAGCTAACGGAAATCCTCCTACTACCACGGATACCAGATCCACCATTCACAAGACTAGCTCCAGACCCACTGTGTAACTATAGACTGTCACTAAGAAGTGGAAGCAGTCATCGTGACATCACCCATCGGTTTGTGGACTGCCGTTTTGAAGCTTTGAGTTTGGTGATTCCGCCGTCGCCATCTTGTTTTTTTTGCAGCCAATGCACAGAAGTTACCGTATTTTGAATGAGTGACGTAGAGACGCCTCCATATGTTTTTTTAACAATCATTCATTATCGAGGTTCTTGGCTGGTGATATGGTTTTAAAATGAAGATGAAAGAAGTGGACCCATGTATTGGGTTATCTCTGTAATGAGCTAACTACCAAGAGGCTACAGTCCAGAAGCTGCTGATATCTCCTGGTTACCAGGCTGACTTCAAAGATGCGTTTAGTCTGTGACATGGTTCTTTTGTTCTTCTTCCTCACTGTGGCTTTGTATTTTGCACAACACAAGTTTATTGACGTTTTTTCCTCCAAAGCTTGAGCTTGATTCTGGTAGCTCGCTGATACCATACGAGGTTAAACGATTGTAATTAGTCTGAGGCGCATAGTGCTGACACCACGTTATAGAGCTTTACTTTGCCTGCTGTGCTGGGTGATACTTGAGCTGCTTAACACTTTTCTCTCCATGTCTTAATCTCTTAGTGCAGGGCATTTTAACCTTTAACGCTTCCTTTCCTCTCCTTGTCTGCCTTGAATCACATTCATATTTGTACAACCTCATCCCCTTATTTTTATTGAAGTCAAATTTTTATTCATTTGCACTTCCCTCTGAAGCTGACCAAGCATTCCAGAGGAATCTTCATGAGCTCATTTTCGATATTCTATGAAGTAGGATAACCTCTGCTCCCAGCATCCTCTCAGGGTTCCGCGTGACAAGCTTTGATGTGTAGAACCTGCAAAGATAGCCGTCAACCTTCACATTACCTTGTAACGTCTCCAGGCCATAACTATCTCAGCCGTCAGGAGAGATTTCAAACTGATGTTATTTACGAGATTTACTAAACTATGCAGTGGTTCTCAAACTATTTTTTTCACACCCCACTTTGGAGGAAGAAAAATGTTCACGCCCCACCACTCCAACAAAATTTTAACAAAATGGTCCATGCTGAATTTTTATTGAAATAACTTTTTGTGACTCCTCCATCTGTGCTTTAGAATAAATACAACTGCAATCACTTTCAAGTAAACCAAATGACTCCATCATGTTAGAGATTTCCACTCTGTTAAATAATTAACACACATAGTTATGAACTGATATAGTCCATTGTTGTAGCTTTATATTATTGTTTAGTTTACATAATACATTATGTAAAAAGGGGGATTGATAATATAAATCGTTATATTCTGTAGATATTCTTCATTTCATTATTCTTCTGTCTATTTAAGTTCAGGTTAGCGAGGTCAGTATAACACTATGTATAAGCTATGCAGCTGGAGCTGGTTGTGTCTATGAAATGTCCAGTTCTCAAGGGAAGTTAGTCACACGCCTGCGCACTTCAACACCACACCTGTTTATCAGTATGTTGACATTATGGAAGCAGACTGGTCGTTGTGTTCCAGTCTTGTGAGAAAAGATGAGAACACGGGATTCTCCTCCTCTTGACAGGATAAAGCGAATCAGATGTTAGGACGAGGAGAGACGAACCTGTGACGATAAACTGTGTATGAAAGGCCCCACTTCCGTGGTGAGGCAGTTGTTCTTTGACCAACCTGCATGTTGCTGTACCACTCACTGCTTTTGCAACTGCAGCGCTTACTACTTTGCTTGTGATCATTTAGTAAATAAATTTAAAGAACGAGAGAAGTTGTTGAACTGAGTTCTTCCGGAGGCTACACCAGGCATCCAATAATTGTTACACATTAACAATCAGACAAAGACTAATAAAATGTGCAATCACTTTGTTCCAACCATGCAGATTTTTTTGCATTTCCAAATAACTAATATTTGGCACAAACGAATTAGCTTATTGTGGCATTGATTTGTTTGCACTGAATATCTTTTCAAGATAATATCAATAACGTTCTACCTGTGAAAACAGAATGAGTGAGATGTGTGAGCATCAGGTTGTATCAGTATTAGTGGCTGCAGAGCTGCTTTACTCTACACATCTTTTATAAACAAGGTTGTAGATTTGATACGGCTCTCAATTCATGCTTAATGTTGAGCTGAGATCTGCTGAGAACAGCAGAAAAGGTTTAGGTAACATAAGTACTTGGTTAGGTTTAGATAACAGAAGTACTTGGTTAGGTTTAGATAACATAAGTACTTGGTTAGGTTTAGATAACATAAGTACTTGGTTAGGTTTAGATAACATAAGTACTTGGTTAGGTTTAGATAACATAAGTACTTGGTTAGGTTTAGGGAACAGAAGTACTTGGTGAGGTTTAGATAACAGAAGTACTTGGTTAGGTTTAGATAACATAAGTACTTGGTGAGGTTTAGATAACAGAAGTACTTGGTTAGGTTTAGATAACATAAGTACTTGGTTAGGTTTAGATAACAGAAGTACTTGGTGAGGTTTAGGGAACAGAAGTACTTGGTTAGGTTTAGATAACAGAAGTACTTGGTTAGGTTTAGATAACACAAGTGCATGGTTAAGGTTTAGATAACAGAAGTACTTGGTTAGGTTTAGATAACATAAGTACTTGGTTAGGTTTAGATAACAGAAGTACTTGGTGAGGTTTAGGGAACAGAAGTACTTGGTTAGGTTTAGATAACAGAAGTACTTGGTTAGGTTTAGGGAACAGAAGTACTTGGTTAGGTTTAGATAACAGAAGTACTTGGTTAGGTTTAGATAACAGAAGTACTTGGTTAGGTTTAGATAACAGAAGTACTTGGTGAGGTTTAGGGAACAGAAGTACTTGGTTAGGTTTAGATAACAGAAGTACTTGGTTAGGTTTAGGGAACAGAAGTACTTGGTTAGGTTTAGATAACAGAAGTACTTGGTTAGGTTTAGATAACAGAAGTACTTGGTTAGGTTTAGATAACAGAAGTACTTGGTTAGGTTTAGATAACAGAAGTACTTGGTTAGGTTTAGGGAACAGAAGTACTTGGTTAGGTTTAGATAACAGAAGTACTTGGTTAGGTTTAGATAACACAAGTGCATGGTTAAGGTTTAGATAACAGAAGTACTTGGTTAGGTTTAGATAACAGAAGTACTTGGTTAGGTTTAGATAACAGAAGTACTTGGTTAGGTTTAGATAACAGAAGTACTTGGTTAGGTTTAGGGAACAGAAGTACTTGGTTAGGTTTAGATAACAGAAGTACTTGGTTAGGTTTAGATAACACAAGTGCATGGTTAAGGTTTAGATAACAGAAGTACTTGGTTAGGTTTAGATAACAGAAGTACTTGGTTAGGTTTAGATAACAGAAGTACTTGGTTAGGTTTAGATAACAGAAGTACTTGGTTAGGTTTAGATAACACAAGTACATGGTTAGGTTTAGATAACAGAAGTACTTGGTTAGGTTTAGATAACAGAAGTACTTGGTTAGGTTTAGGGAACAGAAGTACTCAGCTAAAGTCTTTTTTAAACTACTTCTCAGTAGTTGGACTTTATTTCATGTTTGTGCATGAAAGCACTGTTGAGTCTGTTAAAAAAGGCTGAAGGCTATATAAAAGGTTATACAATTATTATGTGTGTTGTATTACCTTGTGTCCTTAATTAAGATGCACTTTGGGGATTTTAATTGAGTTTAAAAGGGAATATTTCAAACTAGTTTTGTTCGTGTTGGCACACTGTGATATGCTGTACTATCTCAGGTTCAAACTGCACCATCTTTTCATTAAATCAAAATGAGAAGTTGAACATTTTCCTTGATTTGGGTCTCGGCTTGTCATTCAGGGTGATGGTGGGTCAGCAGCCAGACCAGTTGAACCAGTGCCCAGACCAGTTGAACCAGTGCCCCAGACCAGTTGAACCAGTGCCCCAGACCACATGCATGTTCTTATTAGAGTTATATCCTTCTCAACTGTGGCAAAAAAGCTTTGAACAAAGTTAATATAATAACGTGTGTTTGATCTTTGTCTTTGTTATTTTCTTCAGTTTTAAGTTTGATCTTTGATATAGTAATGTGGGTTTCTTAACCCTAAATTAAATGGATTTATGTTGTAATAACAGAGAAATTTACACTTGAATAAACAATAATCAAACACAAAGAGAGTTATTTAACAATATGTTCAGTAGTATACAGTGTTACAGTTATACCCTTTGAGGGCGACATGATGCTGATGTGACCCGGGGTGAGAATGAGTTTGACAGCCTGATCTAAATAGTATGTGGATGGGTTTACATTGGAGTAAGTTGATAGCCTGGAGCATCTCAGAGATAATAGCCGCTGCTTCATTAATGGGTATCAGTTGCAGAGGGGCTGCAGCATTGGTTCATGAGTTGGGAGTGAGAACGTGTAGTGAAGTGTGTTTAAATGTTAGAACAGCAGCTTTGAGAACAGAATGATGACATAAACCTGGCCAGTGAGGGTCCGTAAGGCTATACAGCTAAGAAGGACTTTCAGTTGTGAATTTGTGAATCTACAATACAGCCGATGATACATCACAGCTGTTGTCATTGTCCTGGATTCATGTTGATTTTGTCAGTCGATGTCGCAGCCATGAAATAATTGTCCTCCGTCTGTGTGTTGCACTCCTTCCCAGATGTTGGCTGCTATGCAAAGAGGAAAAGATTTCCTAGCTATTGTTATGTCAGAGGTCTCTACTAGAACGACCTGGAAACACTCGTGTGGAGAAATGAGAGTAGTCTTAATGGTCCATGCACCTCCATGTACCTTTCGTCCTGCAACCACAAGGTCGCCGGTTTAATCCCCAGTCTTCCCATAGTTTGCATGTGGAATTGTCCCTGAACAAGACACTGAACCCTAAGTTGCTCCCCGGGCGCTTCACTAGGGGCCCACTGCTCCTTAAATACTAAGGATGGGTCAACATGCAGAGAATACATGTCCCCACTGTGGGACTAAGTGATTCTTCTTCTTCTTCTTCTTCTTCTTCTTCTTCTTCTTCTTCTTCTTCTTCTTCTTCTTCTTCTTCTTCTTCTTCTTCTTCTTCTTCTTCTTCTTCTTCTTCTTTGTTTAAAGTGCATGTGATTATTGCTTTGTGTTGAATCATGCGCTCTGCATCACACCGTGAAGCCTCTACAGTTGAAGTTGTGTGTTGTGTTGTGTGCAGTGCCCGGAGCCCCTCCCAGGAAGGTGGAGGCGGAGGCCCTCAACTCCACGGCCCTCAGGGTGACCTGGAAGCCTCCGCTAGCTGGGAAGCAGCACGGCCAGATCCGAGGCTACCAGCTGGTCTACTCCAGGCTGGAGAACGGAGAGCCTCACGGCCAGCCCGCCATCGTGGACGTCTCCCTCCCCGACGCCCAGGTACCGGTCCAATGTTACGCAGCTGCTGCTTCTTCTTTGGAGTTGGTGGAAACCAATGGCCACCAAAGCTAGCCAGCGTCATCTCTTCTCATAGAGGTCTCACTCTGCTTATTTTCACATTTCTTTATTTTATGTTTTTGTGGGTGGGTGATTGTAACAAACACACACACACACACACACACACACACACACACACACACACAATTCACTAAAAACACTTTGTTTTTAGTGAATTGTAGGTGGTTATAATCAAGTACATTGGCATGTGCATTTGTATGATGAGAATGCACAAACAATACCTTGTTATTCCATCTAAAGGATTGTATTTTATGTCTGTTGCAGTTTTATTTTCTTTCCACCCGACAGAGTTGGAAAACAGCCACAAATATGAACGAGTGAATAATGGAGAAACCTAGATAATCGTGCTTAGGAAAGCAAAAGCAAGTGTGTGTGTGTGTGTGTGTGTGTGTGTGTGTGTGTGTGTGTGTGTGTGTGTGTGTGTGTGTGTGTGTGTGTGTGTGAGATCGTTCAACGGGCACCGAATAGTTTGGCATGAAGTGGAATTATTCAGAGATTTACAGCCAGTCAGTGAATGATGAGACCAAAATGAGCTCCAGCATGAGGCCATGACATTATTCTAAGCAAGGATGTGTTAACCCTTTCAGAGCCTGGGCTTCTACATGTCTAGCCAGGCATACATACATATAGTGTTACTTTCAGGATACGTTTGGCTTCTCAGAAAAGCCATCAGTTTGTATGTTCTAGTGTATGTTCTCACACGGTACATGTCTGTAAATAGATGAACTTTAGATGATTTCAACAAGTTTGGTTCAATGTTTACTTTAACAGCAAAGCATTTTGAATTCTCTCCCGCTGAGATGGTGTTGGTGGAGTGAGGATGAGTCGAGGAGTCTGGCAGCCGGAGGAAAGAAGTGCTGTGTGATGGACTGACTCCATAGCAACAGCAGCCGAGGCTCATGGGTATTTTAGCATGTAGGTCCGTTCGCCATGCAGTCTCATGATTTCTCAGAAACAAAGTTAAAATAGTTCAAACCGGGTCATGGAATAAGAACTATTTTATCGATATATTACCCGGGAGAGTCCCCTATTGCTATGTTCAGTTAAATTGAGTAATTAGAAATACAGAATGGAGAAATCCGAAGAAGAAGAAGAAGAAGAAGAAGAAGAAGAAGAAGAAGAAGAAGAAGAAGAAGAAGAAGAAGAAGAAGCAGCGGCTCCTCTCGCGTCGCAATTCTAGTCATGGATTAGTTTTTTTAAGTAATGAAGTGTGGCACCACAGTTGTGGTCCTGGTTGAGGTACAGCGCCATGGTCCTGTCACACACTGGAGCATCACCACTACCTCTGGATGGACGTAGTTCATGTTGAACTAGGAAACGTACATGTTTCAGAAAGATCACATTTATCCAACTTCTTAACTTATATTGGCTGAAAACCGAACATTGAAGCCCCACATATTTGAACATGTGCATGGTAATGAAACCCAATCTGAATGGCTGGAGAGGTATAGTGACCATGGAAAGACCAACTCTGCCGTCATTCGACCGCCTTGAGTTGTCTGATGATGTAAACACTCCCAAGTCCAAAACAGGTCAGTCTTTCCATCTGTACCAACCATATATGACAAACGCTGCATAACGCCATGCCATCTGTGATGTGGTGTGAGCAGAGTTTTTCAGTGGATTTAAAAATATATATTTTTGGGGTGGATCAGCTCAATGAAAAGTAACGCTGCATTAGCTACTAGTTCTTGTTTGCACTGTAATCACGGATGTAAATACTACTTATCAATGTACATCGTAATCGACCTCTGGTTTCTTAAAAGCTAGTTCCAAGTCTTCTTCAATACAGCATGATGTTCATTTAGTAAATTATGGTCATTTAGAGTCAAACAGACCATAAAGCAGGGGGCGCTTTAGGGGCGGGGCTACAAGGTGATTGACAGGTGTGTGTTTAATAACTGTAACTCATAAAAGTGAATTGTAACATTTGTAACATAACTTACAGTCTATGATTGAGGGGCAACGTTTAAGGAAATAATATCACCCATGAAAACTGCTGTTTCATGTTCAGAGATTCTTACTTAGTTTAACATAAGTCTTTCACATATATTTATAAGTCAATAAGTTACATTTCTACATTTCAAACTATAAAAATGTCTTTCTTACAGGAAGCATCTTATTTTCAGTTCTGGCTTCAGTTGCACATGAGAAGGTTGCGTCGTCAGACCTCATGAACGTACGGCTGTGTGTTTCTATCCCACGGCTCATGAGGAAAACACAGATGGAATCATGGAGTTTCAGCAGATTCAAAATAGATTGAGCTCAAATAATTCTCATGAATTCATCATTGTTATCATGGAAGATTTTACTGTTAAACTTTTCTATATTGTCTCGTCGCCCAGAGTTCGAGGGAGAAAGGTGTGAGCCTACTGAAGCCAAAGGGTGGATGTTTCTCACATCCAGTGAGTTCCCTCCGTTGTTTTGGCTCCAGGAGGAGCGTCGCACCTGAGATCCTACAGGCAGCATTCCTGTCTTATCTGAGCCAGGCAGGAGGCCTGATAGAGGCCCGGCATCTCACAACCCATCTACAGCTTCTCTCTCAACACACACACACACACACACACACACACACACACACACACACCTGCTGAGGATTATTCTTTAAGGATAAATTCAGTCTGTCCCCTTGGCGTCAGTGCTGGTGATGAGAGTCAACACTCTGTGGTCTGTGGAGTGACTCAATAAACAAAGTCCTCTGCACCGCACGCACACACACGCACGCACGCACACACGCACGCACGCACGCACGCACACACGCACACACACACAAGCAGTAAAAAGAAGTCAGGTCCTCTTATTTGTCCAACATCATCAAACATATTTAAAAAAACATTAAATCTGTAATAACCTTCCTCCTAAATATCACACTAAAGCAATTTGTGTTGTTCTTCACAAAGAAAGTGAACTCTATCAAAGAATTTAGAGACGGTTGTTTACTTTCGACTTGATGTATTATATGAATAGTTACATTTTGAACAAATGTCCGGTTTCTGTTCACGTTCTAGCGTTTGACAGTGTAGATCCTTCTATTCTATTGGCTTGCCTTGAAAACTAGGTGTTAAAACCTGTTCTAGACTGGTTTGAATCGATTCTCTCAGTATTGGTGATGTCTCCTCCTCTGTGGCCCCTCTGACCTGTGGTGTTCCCCAAGGCTCCATCCTGGGCCCCATGTTGTTCTGTATACTATGTCCCCGAACCTTCTCTATCTTAATAAAAACAAATGAGAAATAATGATCTTTGGTCCCCCAAAATCAAGTTGTCAAGTGTTAGTACATGTTTCAGTTTGTCCATGAAAAAGCACTGCAGCTCCTCAAGACCCGAGTAAAACTCCTGTGTCCTGTTTTTACTGTATTTGTTCAAACTACTTGGTTTTGTGTTGGTTTTGATGACCCCCGTTGGCCAAAGGGGTCATGTTTCCCATGAGCAGCACCGCCTCGTGCCACAAAGATCTGGATCTGCTTAGCGTGTGCATTTAGCGTGTGCACGAGAGAAAGATGCATAAAGAAGTTTACTCACTTCAGTGGTCGAGGCTCTCAACTCCATCCAAACGGCTGTCGGTGGATCACAGACAGCATGTCCATATATTGTCATATATTAAATTGATAACGTAAAGATAACAGACGTCATGTCCATATATTGAAACTTAAAAACCTCTTGCACTTTATGAGGTCTCCTCATGTGTTCTACTGTTCAATCAATCCCAGACCTATTGTTTTATTATCTCTAATTAACCAGCAAATCCTGGGCTTACAAGAGCATATAAGTACATTGTTCATGTGTTAAACATAATTCGACCATAAGTATAAGCATAAACCATAAGTATGGACAAGATGTCTCGAAAAGGACTCCGAGAGCTAGCCACGTTATGGAAAATATTAAATGTTGTAGTGTTAACTTAATGCTACACGCGATTAGCGCACCTTTCTATAAAGCTTACGACCTACAGAATCCGCCAAACCGCCAAACCGCCAAACCGCCAAACCGCCTGTCGGGCAAAGCGCCCGCAACTTCCTAACCATATTTCATCCAGCAAAACAATGTTTTCCAGCGAAAATATGACTTACTTTTCGATGAAACGATATCCCACACGGCCTTGTTCGGTATCAAAATGAGCGCCTGCTTCGGCTTCCGCCTGCTGACGTGTTTTGGGAGGCGTTCAAGGTTCAGCAAAAAAAGTGCGGGCATTTCAAGTCGCAGCAGATCTGATGATGGGTCACTTGACTCATTTTGAGTGGCTAAAGGGCTGTAAAACTCATTCTTTTTTTCTTCTTTTGTTTTTACACATATACAAGTAATCTCACAATGGTTTCTGCATTATATCACTTTACATTATTCAAATAGCCCTTGTGGTTGAGGAGATAACACAGTTTTAGTTTGGGTAAGACCATTTTCCAATTTTCAGAAAACAGGGCTTGCTTTCTAAAATGTTTTAAGCCAATAACGCCAAAGATATCGAGGTCATGTCCGCATATATGTCCAGATATATACATTCTACTGTCCATGCACAGTAGGAATGCACTACTCTTTTTGTTTTGATTGTCATGTTACCAAAGAGCTGAATGCTATTGTGCATCCTTGTGTTGAAGAACAATAAGCGATCCCTGAATCCTTGCATTTCGTAAATGATGGAACCATTTAGAGTAGAAGAGGCCATGCAGCAGCGTATGCTTCACATCGACAGAGGAAGGGTTTGAGATTATTGATTTTTCAATGGCAGGGACATTTTGAAATCGCTGATTATATTTCGTGGTCGCTGATACAGTCAACACTTCCAGGGGCATGTTGTCTTTTGGGAAACAGGAGATCATCAGGTGCAGCATTACGTCACCGACTTTCCACACCCAAAGTCAAAGCTAGGTTTGCGTCCTTTGACTGATATTTCAATTAGAGGTGAACAATAATTGTATGTATAATTACACATCATTATTTATAATTGGGTTGTGTTTTTGAATAAAACTGTTATGCCGTGTTCACACCAGAAGAGTTGCGAAATATTCGCGCGAGTAGATTACATGTTAAGTCAATGCACAGACTTTTTCTCCAGGCGCCGCGATAGAGGCGAAAAGGCGTTGCGAATATTCGCAAATTCGCAAATCTGCTTTTCCGCCTTTTTGCTGCCGTTGAAATATTTCATCTCCAGCGAATAATTCGCCCGACGCGGAGTTGTGAAAGCCAATCGGCGTTGAGAAGCTCCGCCGGCATCACCGCCGCCCTGCCGTCACTGAATCAAACTGCTGGTCCTGAAGGAGCGCTGGAAGCTTCATTCAGACACTCGTCCTGGAGGAGGAGCTGTGAGTGACTGCGGATAATATCATGAACCCAGACACGACTACGGATAATATTATGAACCCAGACACGACTACGGATAATATTATGAACCCAGACACGACTACGGATAATATCATGAACCCAGACACGACTACGGATAATATTATGAACCCAGACACGACTACGGATAATATTATGAACCCAGACACGACTACGGATAATATCATGAACCCAGACACGACTACGGATAATATTATGAACCCAGACACGACTACGGATAATATTATGAACCCAGACACGACTACGGATAATATCATGAACCCAGACACGACTACGGATAATATTGTGAACCCAGACACGACTACGGATAATATCATGAACCCAGACACGACTACGGATAATATTATGAACCCAGACACGGGGGTTTGATGTTCCCACGTGTGTGGGACTTCCTCAACAAGTATAAAGCAGAACTAGTGGTTATTTACATGGTGGATGGCGGAAATAGTAAATGTTTTCACGGAGTAAAGCCACGGAGATAAGCCCCCTTTCCCCAGCGAATGGTTACGAAAAAGCGAAAAAGTTAATTAACCACATAGAGTCGAGCGAGTAAAGTCAGGCGAAAAAGCGTCGCGGAAACTCCCAACTCTTTTGGTTTGAACACGGCATTAGGGGTTGTTTCAGTACTCTTGTGAACAATTCCTGCAGGTTTGGGGATGATTCGCCTCCAAAAAATGTCAGAAAACCTTGTCAGAACTTCTATGGTCTAAGAGTCTGTCCAACTCCATGTTCCTCACTGCGGAACCCTTCAGGACCGTGAAGGAGTGAGGGCTGAGAGGGAAGCTCCTCAGTGGAGGACACGGGACCCTCAACATGGGGCGAGCAGAGAGTTTACAGCTCGTTTTGTACGGACGTCACTCGTTCTCCGTGAGCAGCGGGTTCTCTGTGCTGATGAGTCACCCAGGAGGAGGCTCACGGCTCTCTGGCAGCAGTACCGGTCGTGCCCTGGCTGCCCGCGTCCGGCCGTGAGCTTCTGGGCCTCGGTGTGACGTCGCTGAAGCGAGGAGCAGCCGTTGAGTGCTGAGCTGTGTGTCGTCTCCAGTGAAGCTGCCTGGAAAGGCCTCGTTTGTTTCACGGAGGGTTGGCTTGCCAACAGTCTTAAGATTACTGCTTTTTTGTCACAAAAAGACCTTGATGACAAAATAAGTACAGGCGTGCCAAACCACCGGAGCTCTTGGCGCAGAGCAAAGCCTAACTGGCTGCTCGTTCCCAGTCGGGCTTCTCTCCGCTGTTTGCTTGAGTCTCCCTCCATCACACACACACACACACACACACACACACACACACACACACACCATCTTTTTCTGCTGGCAAGCTGGTGAGCTTTAAGATCTCAGTGAGTTGTATTTTTGGCTGCAGAATGCTTGAAGGAGCCTCTGATCCCTCACAGCACTGATGGCTGTGAAGCGTCACCTGATCTGATAAGACACGGCTCTTTCTGCCGGAGCCCAGAAGAACACAGCCAGCCTCAGGAGACGCCGACTCCCTGTCTGTCGCTGTGGACGCTGCAGTACTTCAGGAGCCTCTGAGCATCCAGGTATCAGGTCACCTGAATACCAACGCCTGCACTCACTCTCAGGGTTCTCTGGGTTCTCATGGTTCTCAGGGTTCTCATGGTTCTCATGGTTCATCAGGGTTCTCTGGGTTCTCATGGTTCTCAGGGTTCTCATGGTTCTCAGGGTTCTCAGGGTTCTCAGGGTTCTCAGGGTTCTCATCAGTCGTCATCTGTTCCTCTCTCTGTGGGACTGTTGGTGTGAATCAGATTGAGAGGTGAGGAGGTGGAGAGGACCGCTGGGTAATAATACATGAAAAGATGAATTTTTAACAACCACCCCGAGGAAATTCTCAAAGAGAATATGACTTTCACGTATTACTCTGCCTTCACATGGCGGCTCTTCTGAGTGCATGGTTGGATCCTCCTCAACCACTTGATGGCTGCGTCTCTTCATGCAGCCAGACGCTCTTCAATGTGTGATTACTCCACAGTCTTAATGTAGAGACAGCCTGTTGTTACCTGGAGATGGAACCAATTGACAGATGGTCGTGTAATAGTGTGACATGGACCAGAAGAAAAGAAAAGGCAAACAATGAAGACAATTGTATACGTGAAGATAAGAAATGCAAATTATAGTTCCAAGCACTTACATTTCTCATAAAAGTCTTTATTACATTCTGTCTTCATTCTTAAGGAAACTTAAAACATCCTCCATGTTTATTTGTGAATTTAGAATATTATACATACCCACATAATGACTCTGCTTCTTGTTTCTCTAATAGTTTTTTATTCAGTCCGTTCCAGTTGTTCCACATATAGTGACAGTATTGCACAAAAATATGTATAAAGTGTATAAAGTGCACTATGCATTGCTACAATACAATATGTATAGAGTGCACTATGCACTATGTATACATAGTGATGCTGTGACATCATTGGAGATCTGGATGTTGGTAACTGACAACACAAAACCATCAGCCACTGACAGTTCCTCCATATATTCCACCCATTCCGTAGCTAGCCATAGCAAACGATGTCTCTTTTAATGGAACGTCAGACTTGTTTCACAAGAGGAAATGAAAGTGACAGTTCCTCACAAGAGGAGTCAGCCATTGATCCTGGAAGACGTTTGGGTGCTTTGGCTTCACTGTCTTCTCCAGCTGAAGCTTTCTGCACTGAAGGAGCGCTGCTGAATAGTTCAGTGACACTCGCCAAGAGAACTGATCACCCTGCTGGCAGTTTCCTAGAAGGCTGCAATAAACACAGCTGGTCCCTTTAGGCACGCCATGAGAAACTCATCACAGAGCATGATGAGGTCACACACACATCATGCAGGAATATCACGCTCACGTCACAGAGTTATTCTGTTCAGACGGAGCGATCCACTTCACCGTTCAGAGTTCTTGATGAATCATAGAAGCCTTATTCTTATGCGAAGTCAAGCGAATGGATGTGAACAACGCAAACGTCCGCTGATTTTTTTTCAACTCTGCCGAAAAAATTGCGTGACGCTGAGTTGCGTCAGCCAATCAGCGTTGAGAAGCTCCGCCCGTCATCACCCGTCCTGCTGCTGAATCAGACTGCTGCTGGTCCTGAAGCAGCTGGAAGCTTCATTCAGACGCTGTTCCTGGAGCTACGGATAATATTATGAACCACAAATAGTCCAGCGAGTAAACTCACGGCAGTAAAGCGTTGCAACTCTTTTGGTGTGAAGCAGCATGAGGACTCGATGAACAGATCCTGTTCCTTTTGTTGATGAAAGTAACATTCTCACTGCCAGAGTCCGATAACAGCAGCCGGCATGACATGTGCATCCTGTCAGACCATCAGACTTCCTTACCCGCTTTATTCCTGAGTGTGTCCATACATTCACATCATTCTATCTGCTAAACTCATCCACTACATGTAGTGTTATTCATTACTACACGTGCTTAATACATCCAGTGTTACTTCTTTAATATTATTTAATACATTCAGTGTTACTTCTTTGGCTTGAACTTTAACCTGTAAACTCATTGTAATACATAACAGCTACCACCAGGAGCGCTATTTAAACCTAGTTTTCTCACTAAACTCCATCCGTTCATCATCTGTCATCTCTCTAAACTAGTTACTACTATCTCTCAGACCCTGAACGCATCAGACCAACCCTTTAAACAGTCCCAGCTGTTCTCCAAGGTCCAACGCATCCTTGGATCGTCATGAAGGTGCTCTATGTAGAGTGTGCCTCTGGTTAGGTGCACGTTGAAGGCATTGAACATGAATCTGCCCGTCTGACAGAGAAGGAACCCCATGTTGACTACAGCGTCCTGAGTCCCACCCTTTCCCGTTGTCCCTTCCTTCCTGGACTCTGTCAAGAAGGACCAACCCTTCTCTCCACCCAGACAGGGTCTCCGGGAACTTTGATAGTTAGAATAACAGCCATCACGAGTTCAGAGGAATCCATCCTCATAATGTACAAGTTCCCCGGCATAAAGCCAATGCATCAGTTACTGTAGGAAATAATGATGCTTACTCAACACCTCGTCGTCTCCCTGCCGCTTCAGATAATTCATCTTTTTCTTTTTAATTTACAGCGTGAGCCGGGGAATGGAGCTGATCTTAACTTCGCCGTTACATTGTTTATGATAACAGCTTTTATTTATTTCTTGTAAGAGGCTGAGAAGGCGAAAGCCCTTTGTCTTGTATTTCTGCTGAGTCAGCAAGGTCGGGAAGCAGAACAGAAGTACCCGGTGCCTCTGAATCACTGCTGCTAAGCACCGTTCATGTGCTGGGAGGAAAACAGGGTGACTGTTGTCCTCTGGCCCTCATCAGTAAAGCACACACTTTATAAGCAATAAGGGCTCCTTAAAGTTAGAAGTAAATGTTATTTAAGGTGCTTATGAAATATAACGGTTCCACAAAGACCTTGGTGGCCATTTTAGCGTTGTTCTCTGCAGCTTTATGATGAAATAGAAGGCTTAAAGGTCACAGGAGCAGGGGGGAGGTGTTTTAAGTGAGTGATAATTATATTTCACGCTGATAGCTGGATATGAAGATTAGAGCTGGCAAACTTCAGTGTTTCTTACCTCCACGCTCTGGGTATTCATCATAGACATCATCTTAATTTCCATTTTCCACGATGGACCCTTTCCTAAGCCCCGCCCCCGTTGCTACTCCGTCAAGCGGTCAGAGCTACGTAACCATGGAGCCCACACTGTCACTAATTGCACCCCTGATGGAATATCACATTTTTGGAAAAACGAAAAAGTGATTTCAGAGGGAAAGTGTGTGAAGGATATATTGAGGATGCCAAACTGATGCAGCAGTGAAAACAGGTTCAAACGATAAAGAAGCTGAAGCTACAGATCAGTGTGTGAACCAGCACATCATCACCTGGAGATCAAGAGAAGAGCTGCAGGAACAACACTGTTCCTGCAGGTCTTTATTCACTGTTACAATTCTAAAAAAAGCAAAACGTAAAGTGCAAAAGCAGTTTGTGTGTACAGTACATGCAGTAGACCTTCAGTAGCTCGTAGTGGTATAAGAGCGTCCGTGATCCAAACCATCACTGACCGACGGTTCTGCACGCATGTGATGTGACCCGCGGATTAATTACACAGTTTAACCATCACAGTTTAAAATACAGTCTTTTGTTTCCTATTCATTTGAATTGTGTGATTTTATGAAGAAAAAGAACACCATGACAAAGTAAACGGATAACATTTAGAATTGTTGATGGTTTACTGTCCTCCGTTCCTCGTAGACCAGCTGCAATAATCAACTAAACACAAAGAGATCCTTATCTGCCGATATATAGATCAGCAGTTAATACCAGCGGAGGAAATATGTGATCATTGATCTCTAACAGTTATATTTGCTCCCTCCTTTCTTTTGTGCTGATCCATTGCACCACTAGTAGCTAGCGTAGCATAGATGTGCTAAAGGTAGGTAATGTTTTGCTAACGTACTCTGCTCATGTTAGCTCAGCAGGTTTTTACATAGGAAGTAACATCTTAGAAACATCTCCAGCTAACGAGCGTCGCTATTACACAACGTTTCCCCATGACTCCAAATCTCTTTTTCAGATTCTGAAACAAATGCATGAGCGTCTATGAAGCAGAGCCGGTTAGTTGTGGGATGACGGTCATCGCTGCTATGCTATGCTATGATTAGCCAGTCTGCCCATGCTATGCTATGATTAGCTAGTCTGCCCATGCTATGCTATGATTAGGTAGTCTGCCCATGCTTTGCTATGATTAGCCAGTCTGCCCATGCTATGCTATGATTAGCCAGTCTGCCCATGCTATGCTATGATTAGCCAGTCTGCCCATGCTATGCTATGATTAGCCAGTCTGCTCATGCTATGCTATGATTAGCCAGTCTAAGCTCAAGGGCGGGATTTAGCAAAGGTTCAATTTAGATCCAAATCACGTATTGGTCTTGCACTTCCCTCCTTACATGCCCAATTTCCAAGAGCAGCCTTTTTTCTTTCTTTTTTCCAATATGCCAGTAACTTTTTCAATTTATCTTTTATGTCTATTTGTTATGTGCTCATAAATCATAACAAACATTTCTCCAGTATTACTGTGGTTACACTGGCACATCTGGCTGCTTTTTGTGAACGATTAAATAAGCATGCATGAGGGGGAGAAGCAATGGTTCCTTCAGCTAACCCAAACACAAGTGATTCCTGGAGAAGCAAAGGCACTGCAACGACTAATGGTGAAATGTCATCTGCAATCAGCCCTCTGTATCTTTCTCTCTTCCTCTTTGTTTGTCTCTTTCTCTCTTCGCTCTGAGCACAACCTCAGGGATGAGCTCTGATGTCTAAAGAATAGATGAGAAACTGAAAATGTGATTTTCTTTTGCCCCAGATTACTGACTATGAATAGATCCCAGTGACAGAAGACACAGAGCGACTCACAGTGCAGCAGTAATTATAGGACTTACCTTTCTTCCACTCATTAGCTGCAGTCTCACGGCGTTAAGCAGATGGAGAAGCAATGCTGCTTTGAGAACTTGTGATCGCCACATTGGAAACATTGATTCTTTCGGGATCAAATGAAGTGGGTTATATTTCATGAGCACTGGTACATAACATTATATACATCTATTCACAGGCAGGTGAAGAATCGCTAATGAATCCTAAAATGTTTATTAGCGGATAACGATCTACAGTAAAACTCTTTTTACACAGTGATGTTAACTTTAAACCGTGTAATGAACCCGTACGGGTCAACAGGGCTACAGCACGAGCAGCGAGGGCAGCGACCCGTCCAATCCTCACATGTGAGTCCTATGAAACCATGGGACGGCTTATTACAGTCCTGCTGCCGCCACAGATACCGTCATTTGAAAATAATAATGATAATAAAACCAACCGTAATCAACCTGCTGCATTGGTTTAATGTCCGTGATGTCATTGATGACAATGTCACATGACCCCAGTATGTCATCATCTCATAGCTCATTTTAGTCACATTTACCTTTTCTTACTGTTGATAGTTTAGTACCGTGGGAGCAATAAACAGTATGTACGTAGCATTGCAGATGTTTGGGCTAAAACATGCAGAAACACTATATACTATATTCATAAGGATAATATTATGGAATTCGTAACAACACACTCCGGTTAGACACATTTAGACATTTTTAATTGCTGCAGAGAATCCAGGAGTTTCCGTGTATTATTGTCCAACTAATTTCCCAGAGTCATTGCACTGGATGGTTTCACCCGACTGGAGCCTTCAGGTCATGAAGGCACCCAAAGTTATTAAGCAGCGGCTCAGAAAAGCCAGAGAGGTTTTCCTCAGGGCAACAAAGAGGATCCACGTCCACTGTGAGTTACAACCAGACGCATGACGTTGATGCAGGAAAGTGGAAATATGTTCTGGTGCAGCTATTCTCAACTCCGTGGGCCGTAGGGGTCACATTCAATTTATTTCACATTGGTCATTTACAAAGCTAGTTATCTGTATATATATATATATATATATATATATATATATATATATATATATATACTTAATAATTTTCATCAATGAACAACATAGTAATTTAAAACAAGAATAATAGTACGTGTTCAGACGTTGTCACCTCGGGAACGCTTGAGTCACCTCGGGAACGCTTGAGTCACCTCGGGAACGCTTGAGTCACCTCGGGAACGCTTGAGGGGTTTTCAGAATCAGAATCAGAAACCGTTTATTGCCAGGAATGTTTACACAGACGAGGAATTTTCCTTGGTGGAATCAAAGAGGAACTGATTTCAATGTGGTGGTCTCAAGTCAAAAAAACACGTTTCATAACTCAAGAATGTATTTGCTTATAATGTGAGGCATAAAACTGCAAAGTGGTCAAATATATTTTGATGTCATGTTTCTTTTCTTTTTTTTCTAATTTATTTGGGAAGTTTTTGTTAGTTTTTTAATCAGAAGGGGGCCTTCAGTGACAGACAAGTTGAGGCCCTCTGCTCTTGAGCTCGTCCAGGTTGCCAGGTTGCCAGGTTGCCAGGTTGGATGACACTGGGTTCATTGAGTTGAAGCAGACTCACACCAGCTTCCTTGTGGTCCTTTTCTTTTGAATTTCTTTCTGCTGAGTCACTCGGCGAGGACCCTCATCAGCATGGACCGGACCAGAGAAGAGTTTTTATTACACACACACACACACACACACACACACACACACACACACACACACACACACACACACACACACACACACACACACACACGTTACCTCCATTAGCAAACCAAATCAACCCCCATCCTGGCGGCTCGGTCTCTCCTCCGCTCGCTGGTCATCCAGCATGCTGATAATAATATTATATTAATATCCAGCTCCCTGTGTGTCTCCTGTCTGTCCTCTTCATCAGTGGACTGATGAAGACTCAGCGGACTGTGTGAGTAGCCCCGGTGTGTTTTCTGTCACAACGTGGTCCGTTCTCTGAGTGTATAACCACAGCTCACTAAACCGTCTGATGTACAACTACAGATAAACTCCTCCCGGACGCATTCCCACCTGGAAGCACAGCTTTCCTGTTGGGTGCTTTGTAGGGTGGAGACCGGCTGACAGGGATGAGGTCATGGTGCACGTCTGATTGGGTTCTGGGAGGTCAGTGTCCATGATGATGCTCGGGGGTCAGAGCCAGAGAGGAGATGATGGTGAGTCCTGTGGAGCAGACCGGGTCCAGGGTGTGGCCCGGGGTTGTGGGGACATTGATGTGCTGAGTGAAGCTGATATCCAGAAAGTCTGCTTTACAGTCATAGGAGTGGATGTGGAAGCCACCGAGCAGCAGGATGGAAGGTGAGAGGGGTCAGGACTTCAGACAGGTCTGAGAGGAAGCTAGGGTTGGGTTCAGGGGTCGTGGATAATTGAGATGACCAAAGGTTTAGGACCAGAGAGCCTGAAGACAGGTGTTCAGATGAGGGGGTTGGATGGTAGTCAGGCTGGTTTCACATGTTGGTGGTAGACAGGCTGGTTTCATGTGTTGGTGGTAGACAGGCTGGTTTCATGTGTTGGTGGTAGACAGGCTGGCTTCATGTGTTGGTGGTAGACAGGCTGGCTTCATGTGTTGGTGGTAGACAGGCTGGCTTCATGTGTTGGTGGTAGACAGGCTGGCTTCATGTGTTGGTGGTAGACAGGCTGGTTTCATGTGTTGGTGGTAGACAGGCTGGCTTCATGTGTTGGTGGTAGACAGGCTGGCCTCATGTGTTGGTGGTAGACAGGCTGGCTTCATGTGTTGGTGGTAGACAGGCTGGCTTCATGTGTTGGTGGTAGACAGGCTGGCCTCATGTGTTGGTGGTAGACAGGCTGGCTTCATGTGTTGGTGGTAGACAGGCTGGTTTCATGTGTTGGTGGTAGACAGGCTGGTTTCATGTGTTGGTGGTAGACAGGCTGGCTTCATGTGTTGGTGGTAGACAGGCTGGCTTCATGTGTTGGTGGTAGACAGGCTGGCTTCATGTGTTGGTGGTAGACAGGCTGGTTTCATGTGTTGGTGGTAGACAGGCTGGCTTCATGTGTTGGTGGTAGACAGGCTGGCTTCATGTGTTGGTGGTAGACAGGCTGGCTTCATGTGTTGGTGGTAGACAGGCTGGCTTCATGTGTTGGTGGTAGACAGGCTGGCTTCATGTGTTGGTGGTAGACAGGCTGGTTTCATGTGTTGGTGGTAGACAGGCTGGCTTCATGTGTTGGTGGTAGACAGGCTGGCTTCATGTGTTGGTGGTAGACAGGCTGGCTTCATGTGTTGGTGGTAGACAGGCTGGCTTCATGTGTTGGTGGTAGACAGGCTGGTTTCATGTGTTGGTGGTAGACAGGCTGGCTTCATGTGTTGGTGGTAGACAGGCTGGCTTCATGTGTTGGTGGTAGACAGGCTGGTTTCATATGTTGGTGGTAGACAGGCTGGCTTCATGTGTTGGTGGTAGACAGGCTGGTTTCATGTGTTGGTGGTAGACAGGCTGGCTTCATGTGTTGGTGGTAGACAGGCTGGTTTCATGTGTTGGTGGTAGACAGGCTGGCTTCATGTGTTGGTGGTAGACAGGCTGGCTTCATGTGTTGGTGGTAGACAGGCTGGCTTCATGTGTTGGTGGTAGACAGGCTGGCTTCATGTGTTGGTGGTAGACAGGCTGGCTTCATGTGTTGGTGGTAGACAGGCTGGCCTCATGTGTTGGTGGTAGACAGGCTGGCTTCATGTGTTGGTGGTAGACAGGCTGGCTTCATGTGTTGGTGGTAGACAGGCTGGTTTCATATGTTGGTGGTAGACAGGCTGGCTTCATGTGTTGGTGGTAGACAGGCTGGCTTCATGTGTTGGTGGTAGACAGGCTGGTTTCATGTGTTGGTGGTAGACAGGCTGGTTTCATATGTTGGTGGTAGACAGGCTGGCTTCATGTGTTGGTGGTAGACAGGCTGGCTTCATGTGTTGGTGGTAGACAGGCTGGTTTCATTAGATTAGATTAGATTCAATTATTGTCATAGTACATACTTTTACATACATACATGAAATGTATTCTCTGCATTTGACCCATCCTTAGTGTTAGGGAGCAGTGGGCTGCCCTGAGCGGCGCCCGGGGAAATGTTCATGTATTGGTGGTAGTTAGGCTGGCTTCATGTGTTGGTGGTAGACAGGCTGGCTTCATGTGTTGGTGGTAGACAGGCTGGCCTCATGTGTTGGTGGTAGACAGGCTGGTTTCATGTGTTGGTGGTAGACAGGCTGGCTTCATGTGTTGGTGGTAGACAGGCTGGCTTCATGTGTTGGTGGTAGACAGGCTGGCTTCATGTGTTGGTGGTAGACAGGCTGGCTTCATGTGTTGGTGGTAGACAGGCTGGCTTCATGTGTTGGTGGTAGACAGGCTGGTTTCATGTGTTGGTGGTAGACAGGTTGGCTTCATGTGTTGGTGGTAGACAGGCTGGTTTCATGTGTTGGTGGTAGACAGGCTGGCCTCATGTGTTGGTGGTAGACAGGCTGGTTTCATGTGTTGGTGGTAGACAGGCTGGCCTCATGTGTTGGTGGTAGACAGGCTGGCTTCATGTGTTGGTGGTAGACAGGCTGGCTTCATGTGTTGGTGGTAGACAGGCTGGTTTCATGTGTTGGTGGTAGACAGGCTGGTTTCATGTGTTGGTGGTATACAGGCTGGTTTCATGTGTTGGTGGTAGACAGGCTGGCTTCATGTGTTGGTGGTAGACAGGCTGGCTTCATGTGTTGGTGGTAGACAGGCTGGCTTCATGTGTTGGTGGTAGACAGGCTGGTTTCATGTGTTGGTGGTAGACAGGCTGGCTTCATGTGTTGGTGGTAGACAGGCTGGCTTCATGTGTTGGTGGTAGACAGGCTGGCTTCATGTGTTGGTGGTAGACAGGCTGGCTTCATGTGTTGGTGGTAGACAGGCTGGCCTCATGTGTTGGTGGTAGACAGGCTGGCCTCATGTGTTGGTGGTAGACAGGCTGGCTTCATGTGTTGGTGGTAGACAGGCTGGCTTCATGTGTTGGTGGTAGACAGGCTGGCTTCATGTGTTGGTGGTAGACAGGCTGGCTTCATGTGTTGGTGGTAGACAGTGGCCAGTCCTCCTGGTTTGGTTTGTCCAGGTGATGATATCCAGTGGTGGTGGTTTGGTTTGGTGCATGTAGTCCAGATGTGTTTGCTAGTTTCAGTGAGGCAGAGGATATCAAGGTTGTTGTCGTAATTCATTGATGATTAGACCTTTGTTGCTTAGATGTTGAACAGAGAAAGTTTCAAGGAGTGTTTTGTGATTGGCTGAGAGGATCTGAGGTTCACATGTCGTTTGTTGTGATGACGTGAGAAGGGAGTGGGCTATGCTGGTGCTGACTCCACAGAGACGGGGTTGAGTTGACAGAAGTGGGTTTGCAGATGATGAACTGGCACTGTCTGGAGCCCATGTGGGCGTCACTGGAGCCCATGTGGCGTCACTGGGAGCCCATGTGGACATCACTGGGAGCCCATGTGGACGTCACTGGGAGCCCATGTGGACGTCACTGGACCCCATGTGGCGTCACTGGGAGCCCATGTGGACGTCACTGGAGCCCATGTGGACGTCACTGGGACCTCATGTGGACGTCACTGGGAGCCCATGTGGACGTCACTGGGAGCCCATGTGGACGTCACTGGGAGCCCATGTGGACGTCACTGGAGCCCATGTGGACATCACTGGACCCCATGTGGCGTCACTGGGAGCCCATGTGGACGTCACTGGGAGCCCATGTGGACGTCACTGGGAGCCCATCTGGGCGTCACTGGGAGCCCATGTGGACGTCACTGGGAGCCCATGTGGTGTCACTGGGAGCCCATGTGGACGTCACTGGAGTCCATGTGGTGTCACTGGAGCCCATGTGGAGTCAATGGAGCCCATGTGGTGTCACTGGGAGCCCATGTGGTGTCACTGGGAGCCCATGTGGTGTCACTGGGAGCCCATGTGGACATCACTGGAGCCCATGTGGTGTCACTGGGAGCCCATGTGGTGTCACTGGGAGCCCATGTGGACGTCACTGGGAGCCCATGTGGTGTCACTGGGAGCCCATGTGGTGTCACTGGGAGCCCATGTGGACGTCACTGGAGCTCATGTGGACGTCACTGGAGCCCATATGGTGTCACTGGGAGCCCATGTGGACGTCACTGGAGCCCATGTGGACGTCACTGGAGCCCATGTGGACGTCACTGGAGCCCATATGGTGTCACTGGGAGCCCATGTGGACGTCACTGGAGCCCATGTGGACGTCACTGGGAGCCCATGTGGTGTCACTGGAGCCCATGTGGAGTCAATGGAGCCCATGTGGTGTCACTGGGAGCCCATGTGGACGTCACTGGAGCTCATGTGGACGTCACTGAAGCCCATGTGGACGTCACTGGAGCCCATGTGGACGTCACTGGGAGCCCATGTGGTGTCACTGGGAGCCCATGTGGTATCACTGGGAGCCCATGTGTACGTCACTGGAGCCCATGTGGACGTCACTGGGAGCCCATGTGGGCGTCACTGGGAGCCCATGTGGACGTCACTGGAGCCCATGTGGACGTCACTGAAGCCCATGTGGACGTCACTGGGAGCCCATGTGGTGTCACTGGGAGCCCATGTGGTGTCACTGGGAGCCCATGTGGACGTCACTGGAGCTCATGTGGACGTCACTGGAGCCCATATGGTGTCACTGGGAGCCCATGTGGACGTCACTGGAGCCCATGTGGACGTCACTGGAGCCCATGTGGACGTCACTGGGAGCCCATGTGGTATCACTGGGAGCCCATGTGGACGTCACTGGGAGCCCATGTGGTATCACTGGGAGCCCATGTGGACGTCACTGGGAGCCCATGTGGACGTCACTGGAAGCCCATGTGGGCGTCACTGGGAGCCCATGTGGACGTCACTGGAGCCCATGTGGACGTCACTGGGAGCCCATGTGGTATCACTGGGAGCCCATGTGGACGTCACTGGGAGCCCATGTGGTATCACTGGAGCCCATGTGGACGTCACTGGGAGCCCATGTGGGCGTCACTGGGAGCCCATGTGGACGTCACTGGAGCCCATGTGGACGTCACTGGGAGCCCATGTGGACGTCACTGGAGCCCATGTGGTATCACTGGAGCCCATGTGGACGTCACTGGGAGCCCATGTGGTATCACTGGAGCCCATGTGGACGTCACTGGGAGCCCATGTGGGCGTCACTGGGAGCCCATGTGGACGTCACTGGAGCCCATGTGGACGTCACTGGGAGCCCATGTGGACGTCACTGGGAGCCCATGTGGTGTCACTGGGAGCCCATGTGGACGTCACTGGGAGCCCATGTGGTATCACTGGAGCCCATGTGGACGTCACTGGGAGCCCATGTGGACGTCACTGGGAGCCCATGTGGGCGTCACTGGGAGCCCATGTGGTATCACTGGGAGCCCATGTGGTGTCACTGGGAGCCCATGTGGACGTCACTGGAGCCCATGTGGACGTCACTGGGACCCCATGTGGTATCACTGGGAGCCCATGTGGACGTCACTGGAGCCCATGTGGACGTCACTGGAGCCCATGTGGACGTCACTGGGAGCCCATGTGGACGTCACTGGGAGCCCATGTGGAGTCAATGGAGCCCATGTGGTGTCACTGGGAGCCCATGTGGTGTCACTGGGAGCCCATGTGGACGTCACTGGAGCCCATGTGGACGTCACTGGAGCTCATGTGGACGTCACTGAAGCCCATGTGGTGTCACTGGGAGCCCATGTGGACGTCACTGGGAGCCCATGTGGACGTCACTGGGAGCCCATGTGGACGTCACTGGGAGCCCATGTGGTGTCACTGGGAGCCCATGTGGTGTCACTGGGAGCCCATGTGGTGTCACTGGGAGCCCATGTGGTGTCACTGGGAGCCCATGTGGACGTCACTGGAGTCCATGTGGACGTCACTGGAGCCCATGTGGTGTCACTGGGAGCCCATGTGGTGTCACTGGGAGCCCATGTGGTGTCACTGGGAGCCCATGTGGTGTCACTGGGAGCCCATGTGGTGTCACTGGGAGCCCATGTGGTGTCACTGGTCCGATGTAGGAGAGGGTGTTTCTGTTCATGGCTCTGTGGATGCAGAGTGGGCGTGGCCTGTCGGTCACAGTATCTGAATGGAGAGCGCTGCAGATGAGCAGGTTCATGACAGGCGGGCCAGTAGGGGGCGCTGTCGTAGTAGACTGCTTTGTGGCGGCAGCAGAGAGGGACTGTCGTGTTGCAAGTCATACGAACATTTTTCAATGTCACACAAATGGATGAAGGGAAGACATTGTAAACTGCAGCTCGACTGTTTGGAGGACGCAAACAACCACGAGGCGTTAGTTCTAGTGTTTCACTCATCTCCCTGTGTGTGTGTGTGTGTGTGTGTGTGTGTGTGTGTGTGTGTGTGTGTGTGTGTGTGTGTGTGTGTGTGTGTGTGTGTGTGTGTGTGTGTGTGTGTGTGTGTGTTCTTAAATTGAGTGAGGACCATGTCAGGTAGTTTGTGACTTACAGCTGTTAACTTGCTACACCTCAGCTCCACTGATGGAGACATGGAGTGTAACTTCGCCTCCTGTTTTCTAAAATCAACAATCGGCTCCTCGGTTCTACTGGCGTTGTGCAGTAGGTTGTTCTCTGAGCTCCACTCAGCACTGTTGTGGTTTGTAATCCGGCCGATGGCGGTAGTTTCATCTGCAAACTTCATGACAGAGTTCTCTTCATGTTTGTGGGTGCACAGCCTGAACAGGAGGGGGCCGAGCACACAGCCCAGAGGTGCTCCGCTGTTCCACACTAGTGGAGGGGGTTTGGCTGCCAATCCCAACGGCCTGAAGTCTGTTTATGAGGAAGATAAGATATACTTTATGGTCCTGCAGGGAAATTTGCCTGCTGCATCACAGCAAGAAGTCTAACAACAAGTTATATGTGGGCGATTATGTTGAAGGCAGGCGGCAACCTTCGGTTCTGCCGAGTGAAGCCGATGCGGAAGTGTCTTAAAACTTGCATCCTCTCTCCTGACCACCAGGGGGTGACTCCTCTGGTTCTATAGAAGTATTTGCGTCACATGTTAAAGCTGCATTCTCTCTCCTGACCACCAGGGGGCGACTCATCTGGTTGTATAGAAGTCTATGCTTCATGTGTTAAAGCTGCATTCTCTCTCCTGACCACCAGGGGGTGACTCCTCTGGTTGTATAGAAGTCTATGCTTCATGTGTTAAAGCTGCATTCTCTCTCCTGACCACCAGGGGGCGACTCCTCTGGTTGTATAGAAGTCTATGCTTCATGTGTTAAAGCTGCATTCTCTCTCCTGACCACCAGGGGGTGACTCCTCTGGTTGTATAGAAGTCTATGCTTCATGTGTTAAAGCTGCATTCTCTCTCCTGACCACCAGGGGGTGACTCCTCTGGTTGTATAGAAGTCTATATAAATGACTCTACTTCTCTCTTGATTTATTCCGTCAGTAAACATTGTAAACATGAGTTTATGTCTCAATCTCTTTTTGGTCTCAACTACTCACCTGTAAAATGTCATGACTGCATCTTGCACGGTTGTGACGTTATCAAGAGGACAGACAGACAGACAGACACACACACACACACACACACACACACACACACACACACACACACACACACGGGGTGGGGGGGGGGGGGGGGGGGGTCCCAGCTGGTAAACCTATCACATTGAACATCTTTAATACCTAAGATACAGGAATACAAACTAACCGCCTGCATAAATGTCCTCATCAAAATGCAAAACTACAAATGTACGATAACATGACTCCTTTCTAGTTTAGGACTCATAAATCTTCACCAATGACCTGTCAGTGCAGACGCTCTGACCCGTTGACAGATTGATGTTTATTGGAAGGTAGTTTCTCCATGTGGCAGCAGTGGAAAGAAGCAGCTGCTGTGCACACTGATCCGTGTTATAGCCGTGCTGAGGATGGCCACAGTTCTATCAGCCCGGCCTTTTGGCCACTTTTTCATAGGAAGAAAAACACTTAAAGTTCCATTTTACTTCCCGTTTCTGCAGATCCTGGGATCTGTTCTGTATCATTTCACACGTCCACCGGTTTAGAGTGGTCCTCTCAACGGTCTGTGCATTACAAAGAGAAACACACTTCAGAGGTTTAAATCATTTGCTCAGGTTTGAGATGTTGTGATGCCTCCTTAGAATTCAAATATTCAACAGCCACATTTCTGCAACAACATAGTTCCTGTATTTTGGTTGAAAGAATCCTTTAAATCTCAGCATCATGTCCAGTAAGTGGAGTCTATGTTGAGGTCTCAGTATCACTGCTTTCACGCTGCGGCTCTTTTGATGACGCGCTGTGACCGACTGGCAATGTTCCCTCTAATTTTTTCCGGCACTGAGCAATTTCTTTTATTTCTGAGCGCACATTTCAGCACTGTGAGCAATTCGCAACCACGCGACCTGCCGAAAATGAGCACAAGCCTGCGTTAGCCATAGGGGATTCAAAGAGATGACAGCAAATGCATCAATATGTATACAAGGTTGGTATTTATTCAATATCCTTTATAATGGCTGGACTTTGGGAACATTTTAATGATGGTGTTTTACCAGTCAGTTTAGTTGAACTTAAAGGATCTTTGTTGAACTTCAATAAGGGGAGGTTATGACTGGTTCACTGGTTATGACTGATAATAATATATATAAAAAATAAAAGTATCAAAGGTGTTTAGTCATTTCTCAGCAGGTACAACATTTAAGTGGAACTTCATTGAAAGAAAAATGCTAATTGGCCAAGAAGACTCGACACGTCACATCAAAGATCTTCTATTGTGGAGATGGCTCACTCCTATCTCAGAAACACTGGCACAAAAAAGATTTTTAACCCCTGAAAAAAAAATCCTTTGCGCGGTCTGAAAAATCTATTGCGCGGCCACTTCGACTGGCATGCGCGGCCGCGCACGCGCGCAGCTTAGAGGGAACACTGCCGACTGGGCAGTCAGAGCTCTTGGATCCATGTAGTGGTCTCTTGCAGCTGCAAAGTTTAACTTGAGCACATCATTTATTTTTCACAGCTTTGATATTGCCTTACATAACGTTTCATCATTTTTATGAGGGAACAGCGCACTAGCAAGTAGCTAATTATGAGTTAGAATTAATGGGAAATAAACAGAGTGATGTTCTTTTTCAAAGTAGGATGCATGCACTCCTTCTTTTAGGAAACCTTTTGAGACCGTCTTCTAGTCCATTAGAGCTTGGACAGAACTCGATGCTCTGAAATTTGACAAAATCATACAAAGGGGAAACAAAGGAATGTCGAATTATGATTCTCACGTTGTCAAAGATGAGGGTCCATGGAACGCTCAGCCATGGCTGGTCGAACTAGGCAACCTCCGGGTCTGAACCTTCAACTTGCATTCTTTCTAATATCCACGACTCCTCTGGTTGTATAGAAGTCTATGCTTCATGTGTTAAAGCGGCATTCTCTCTCCTGACCACCAGGGGGCGACTTCTCTGTTTGTATAGAAGTCTATGGCCAAATTGTCGAACTTGAGGCTTTAAAAACATTAAAAGTAAATTGTCTCTGTGTTTGAGAGAGCTGTTGAATGTGTTACCTCTCTGACAGGTCCAGAGCTAAGATGTTATTAATTAATTTGACTATTTCTAGTGTTTAAAAAAGACCTGCTGATTTTGGTGGTAAAATTGTGGGAAGCAACCCAGACAACCTTTAGGCCCTTGATCAAAGGTTAATCAGTTTGCAGACTTTAAAAGTTATTAGTCAAGGTTCCCTGGCTGCAATTTAAAATGTCAAATTATATGAAACCTTACATTTGACATACACCCCCCAAGTTGCCGATGGTGCTTGAAAAGGAAGGGAGGTGGAGGACAGCGGCATTTGATGTCTGACACACAGGAAGTCACTGCCGATTGATTGGCTCCCGTTAAACTAGACATTCACCTCCTTAATGTAAAATGTTTCATCTGTTCAGTCCTTGGGAATTCATCCCCGCTTGCTCTGGCTTGCTGTGCGAAAATAGGCAGATGAAAGACCAACTTTATTTTTTATTTTTTATTCTCTTCTCCAAATGCATGAAAGTCTCTGGCAGCAAAAGTGAAAAGGAATACCACCAGATTAAAATAATGAGGGCTTAGAGGACCTCAGTAGCTTCACATGAGTCACATTTCCCTCTTATCTTTCACCTTCTTAGCCCCGCAGAGAAGAAGGAGGGAGGGAGGGCTGGATCTTAACGCTTTAGGCCCCGTGCATGTCTGCTCTTTTAAATGAACAGAAGAACCGTTTTAAACACCCTGTGATGGAAATAAAATTACCATGCATGAAATGATAATTAGAGCGTTGGTTGTCGCTGGAACCCCTGGCTGCTCTGGCACGGCCTTGCTAATTTGCACTGTCATCTCCGTGGATGGCACGGCAGGCCTGAGGCTGCAGGCGGAGGCGCCAGGCTGAAGGAGGTATACCTGCTGGGTGTTCTCTGCTGGAACCATCACCCCGTACCCACACCTCCACCATCATCCTGACATCTCTCTCTCATCACAAGCTGCTTCATCTCTGCAACTCCTCTCCACTCATCACCCAGGAGCACCACTAGAAAGGAATGCTGTGCTATCTGAGAGGAACGGGCATTTTGCAAAGGCTTTTAATGGACGCCCAGCAGCTGACAGGATGCATGTTGCTGTATTGACAAGGCGTGTTTGAGCGGTGGAGCCGCATGCATGAACCTGTGCTCTGTGATGTGTGTGGGCACACGTTTTCTTGCGGGGACATATGGAGTTTGATGTGCATCTGTAGTCTTGTCATTGTTGTTTGTTTTTTGCCTTTTCATATCCAATACTGCCATACGGTGCATGACATGCATGTGTCATATGGGAAGCCTGAAATTACCAGTTTATTAGATCTAGATGCGATATCTTAGTAAAGCTAGGCCTGGGACCTGGTTCATGCAGTCAGCTGAGGCTGAAGGCGATTTCGGAACAAACTGTTCTGGGGAGCTCCTCCAAGAACCATCAAGGGGCTTTTTATGTGAATGCAATTGCCCCACCAATAGGAACACTGATCTCACGCATCTCCTACAAACCCTCTTAGCTTCATTTGTAATATAAAAATAAAAACACAACTCAAACACAAGCAAAATAGGCGTCATGAAAGTATCTTTTTTTATTTCAGTTTGAATCGACTTCTTTGGCTCAGCGGGTGTGTTTTGTCCTACAGGGTAATCTACTGGGTTAGCTGTTATGCTACAGGGTTAGCTGTTATGCTACTGATTTAGCTGCTGTGCGACTGGGTTAGCTGTTGTGGTAACCTTACAGGATTAGCTGTTGTGCTACAGGGTTAGCTGTTGTGCTAACCTTACAGGGTTAGCTGTTGTGCTAACCTTACATGGTTAGCTGTTGTGCTAACCTTACAGGGTTAGCTGTTGTGCTACAGGGTTAGCTGTTGTGCTAACCTTACAGGGTTAGCTGTTGTGCTAACCTTACATGGTTAGCTGTTGTGCTAACCTTACAGGGTTAGCTTTTGTTCTACTCTGTCTTCCCCGGTCTGTGTCTCAGTGGGTGTGTGCTAATGAAGAAGCTAATACTGTTTTCTTCCATCTCTGGTACACTTATGGCAGACTGGGTTCCTCTTGTTTTGGTACAGATCTTCTCTCAAATTGGAGCTAAAAAAGTCCTGATTGTTCTGAGGACTGTGATTGTTCCTTGTTCTTGCGGTGCGGACACAATGAAAAGATTCCTATAACTATGAAAACGTTCTTCCGATCTGAAAACACCTCACGTCGGCTGCTACTTCACGACATACTGGTCTCACGGCAGTGTAGACCCAGTGGAGCCTGTGTATTGTGGCGTTAGCCATGAGAGCAGAAAGCTATGCTGTCACTCTTAATCAACGCCTTACATATTCTACATTCATAAAACAATCTGTTTTAGATTAATCGGCTGACTGAAATTGCACTCATTTTCAGTTATTTAATAGCAAGAACAACACACATTAATCATCCCTTCTGTAAACATGCCAGTGTTAGTCAGCTGGCTAATTTACAACTACAGTTCTTTGATGTGATCTTGATGTGTTAAAACCAATGAGGGGATGTTTAATATTGACAGAAAAATAACATTGTACCATCGTACAGTAGGGAGACAGCAAACTGTTGTCAACACACCTCCAGGTTAGTCAAACTTGTTTTAAAGACAAATAAAGATGAACTGTAAAACCCTTAAGGGGAGAATCCATCACAGTGTATAGACTATCTTCCTGCCACAGCTCTCTCACCATCTAACAGCAACGTCAAGGACCAGGAATCATGAACTGCATTGAGGGTTTCATCTAAATGCACTCAGCTTTACATTCACAACCCTCACTGGACTTTTTCCCCAAGAGCAGTTTAAACAGTGTTCTTTAAATGCATTTCGTCACTTACCTTGTCTCATTTGTTTTGCAAAATGAACTGGCTGACAGCACAGCAACGGAGGCCATTGTCTAAACCTTCTTCTTCTTCTTCTTCTCCTCCTCCTCCTCTGTGTCTCTACCACACAGGAGGCCATCATAACAGGTCTGCTGCCAGAGACCAGCTACTCGGTGACGGTGGCTGCTTACACCACTAAGGGCGATGGCGCTCGCAGCAAGGCCAAGCTGGTCACCACCACAGGAGCAGGTGAGTGCTGCTCCTGCATCCACCACATTGTGAAATGAAAGTTTTCCCTTTTTGTTCCCCCCATCTTAACGGTTTACTGTTCCTGACAGCCACTATTGTTGTGGTTTGATGAGATTTAGACAAAAAGAACAGTTTGGGTTCAAAACAACAACTTTGTTGAGGTAAGGGAACCTTCTTCATCATGCTTTAAAGTAGTGTTGTCGTCTCCAGGCCGGTCTCAAGGCGCCTATTTAAAGGTCTCTTCTCGGAATCTAGCACAGTTTTACTCAGTCGGTCTCAGACAAAGAGACACTGGATTTTATTTTATTTCAACTGCAGTGCGGTTTATAACTTGACTGCCCGTGCATTGTCTGATGTATTTGTTAACATCAAACTGTGATGAATTAGAATAGAATTCACCTCTGCAATACCTTTTGATTATTTCATCAACATTTCTAAAGGTACACTTCTACATACACACACATACAGTATACAAGGCGGGACATAGAGGTGAATGAAGAGTCTTGGTCTTGTCTCGGTTCCAATACACTCTGGTCTTAGTCATGACTACAACACCGCTTAAAGGTTATGGTTAAGAGAAAAGCTACCTTTTGTATTTCTTTATTTGAATTGCTAGCCATTGTTTTTTTATTGTTTATGATAGCATTGAACTCGGCTAAGTAATTGCAGACATCTTGGAATGCGGCCACCGAGCTAGAACTAGATCCAGCAAGGCCACAAGCATGAGAGCCAGGATGACGAACCTCAACTTATTTTGAAGACGAAACAATTTGGTGATTGTTAAAATTACAAATTGACTTGGCTCATTCTAAACATGAATTCAAGGTTGCAAGCCAAATTTCAGGTTCACTGTACCTTCGCTGTTCGCACACACTTTTTTACCGCGCAATGAGGAATTGTTTCCGACATTATTTGTACGTTAACTCTTGGCTCCTCCCAATAAAGCGGTAGCTAACCTCTCTGCGTGTTTACAACCCGTTTGATCCTCTCGTGCTTGTTGCCCCGTCTTTTTAAAGATGTCATGTATTATAACCTTGTAATTATGACATATTTTAAAACTAGTTCACATTTTCTCCACTGGATAGCAACTAAAGTAGGACGCCGATGTGTTAAAGGGCCAGTGTGTAAGGTTTGGCGGCATCTAGTGGCTAGGTTGTAGATTTCAACCAGCTGAAACTCCTCCAGCGTACCAAGCGTGTCCAGAACTACGCTAACGCTCTCGCTCCAGGTGCCTGGTTTGTGTGTTCTCGGCTGCTGTAGACACATGGTGGTGCAACATGGTGATGTGAGCTTACCAAAACACAACCATTCTTAGTTTCAGATGATTATTCATTAATGAAAGTGTAGTTCTGAATATTATATCAATGCTGCCAATAGATCACCCAAAACGCTACACGCTGCCGTTAGTCATGTTAGTGTTTGTGTATTGAATGGAGGATTCTTGAGTGTAATCGAGCTTTGGGAATGTCTCCCAGTGCCCGGCAAGCCCAGTATGATGATCAGCACCACCATAGGCAACACGGCCCTGATCCAGTGGCAGCCTCCCAAAGAGATGGTGGGGGAGCACGTGGGATACCAGCTGCAGTACAAGAGGGCGGAGGAGGAGGCGTTCACTGTCAGAGACTTCAGGAAGGCAGACGACCATTTTACAGTGACCGGCCTCCACAAGGGCGCCACCTACGTCTTCAAACTGAGCGGCAAAAACCGAGCGGGCAACGGGGAGGAGTACGTGAAGGAGATCAGCACCCCGGAGGACGTTCCCAGCAGCTACCCCCAGAACCTGAGCGTGGTCGGCCTGACCGCCACCTCCACCAACCTGGCCTGGGAGCCGCCTCCTCTGGCCGACAGGAACGGGAGGATCGTGAAGTACGCGGTGGTGTACCGAGACATCAACAGCCAGCACAACCACACCAACGGCACCGCGGACACGCAGATGACCGTGCAGGGCCTGCAGCCGGACACGACCTACGACATCAGAGTCCAGGCCTTCACCAGCAAGGGGGCGGGGCCTATCAGCCCCAGCATCCAGAGTCGGACCATGTCCACCTCCATGCCAGGTGAGACTCACAGAGAGAGAGAGAGAGAGAGAGAGAATAAAGGCTAATTGATACATTTGAACTCTGCTTGAGAACACTGAACATAAATGAGACCATAAAAACATCCTGATAATAAATGTAATGTGTGATATAGAACGTAAGACAGTCCTCGTATGATTTAACAAACACATGCAACATGGCGTCCGCACTGCCAGCTGTGTGAACGGTGAGTTCATTCAGAAGGAAACACAAGTGAACATATTGCTTTCAGGTTATATTGATCAACTTCCATGGGCATATATGCAAATATTTATATATATATAACTCCAAAAGAAAACAAGTGTAAACAACATAGTTGGACGTAATAAATAGAAATAATCAAAATGCCCTGATGGATTTAAAAGAGCTCGAGAAGACTTGGTTTATGGAATATTTGCATAACAGCATTCTATGTTTTAAAAAACACAATGTTAACCAGCCCTGTCTCCTAAAAATGACGTTCCCATTCAACAACCCAACATTTTCAATTCCGTTTTTAATTAGGGAGAAATATGTTTCTCTCAACACGATTGGGAATGCAGTTTATTGGTATGGAAAGTCATGTGTAGGAGAAAGAGCTGCTCCGTTAGCCAGGTGAATAATCCATGCTAAGGAACACCTCGCTATCCTCCTGCTGCTGTGGACGACTACAGGTTCAATCAGCTGCAGGGAAACAGACCTCATGACGGCTCACTGGTCACACTGGGAGGCTCACTGGTTACACTGGGAGGCTCACTGGTCACACTGGGAGGCTCACTGGTCACACTGGGAGGCTCACTGGTTACACTGGGAGGCTCACTGGTCACACTGGGAGGCTCACTGGTCACACTGGGAGGCTCACTGGTCACACTGGGAGGCTCACTGGTCACACTGGGAGGCTCACTGGTCACACTGGGAGGCTCACTGGTTACACTGGGAGGCTCACTGGTCACACTGGGAGGCTCACTGGTCACACTGGGAGGCTCACTGGTTACACTGGGAGGCTCACTGGTCACACTGGGAGGCTCACTGGTCACACTGGGAGGCTCACTGGTCACACTGGGAGGCTCACTGGTTACACTGGGAGGCTCACTGGTCACACTGGGAGGCTCACTGGTTACACTGGGAGGCTCAGTGGTCACACTGGGAGGCTCACTGGTTACACTGGGAGGCTCACTGGTCACACTGGGAGGCTCACTGGTCACACTGGGAGGCTCACTGGTTACACTGGGAGGCTCACTGGTCACACTGGGAGGCTCACTGGTCACACTGGGAGGCTCACTGGTCACACTGGGAGGCTCACTGGTCACACTGGGAGGCTCAGTGGTCACACTGGGAGGCTCACTGGTCACACTGGGAGGCTCACTGGTCACACTGGGAGGCTCACTGGTTACACTGGGAGGCTCACTGGTCACACTGGGAGGCTCAGTGGGACCAGGGCTTTCACTGCACTGCAGGAGAACGTGTAACAAACACATGTGTTGTGTATCTCAAATGTAATGAACATGTTATAGTAGCTCATTTCTGTTGTGGTTCTCTTGTTTTATGAGGTGGATGTTTTTATTACAAACCTGCATAGAGCACATATCCAGATGAAAGGAGAAGCTGCTGAAGCTGGAACGCTCTGCAGAGTTAGAAGGAACTGCAATGGGGTTGATGATTTTGTGTGGAATCATTAGTGACTTTTTTTATATAACATTCTTTCGATCCATTATTGATATTCAAAAATATTGATTAGTTCAGCTTTAAGTCATTGATATTGGTCACCAAAGTATATCAAAATATAATCACTACATTGAGACGATGCTGTGTCCCAATACTACAGACTGTGCTCTCAGTTTAGCTTAAAGTTAACCTCTCAGTTATATGTAATAATCATCTCAGTTATATCTAATAATCTTCTCAGTTATATGTAATGATCATCTTATATGTAATAATTATCTCAGTTATATGTAATAATCTTCTCAGTTATATGTAATAATCATTTTATATGTAATAATCATCTCAGTTATATGTAATAATCATCTCAGTTATATGTAATAATCATTTTATATGTAATAATCATCTCAGTTATATGTAATAATCATCTCAGTTATATGTAATAATCATCTCAGTTATATCTAATAATCTTCTCAGTTATATGTAATAATCATTTTATATGTAATAATCATCTCAGTTATATGTAATAATCATCTTATATGTAATAATCATCTCAGTTATATGTAATAATCATCTCAGTTATATCTAATAATCATCTCAGTTATATGTAATAATCATCTCAGTTATATGTAATAATCATCTTATATGTAATAATCATCTCAGTTATATCTAATAATCTTCTCAGTTATATGTAATAATCATCTTATATGTAATAATTATCTCAGTTATATGTAATAATCATCTCAGTTATATGTAATAATCATCGTATATGTAATAATCATCTCAGTTATATGTAATAATCATCTTATATGTAATAATCATCTCAGTTATATCTAATAATCTTCTCAGTTATATGTAATAATCATCTTATATGTAATAATCATCTCAGTTATATGTAATAATCATCTTATATGTAATAATCATCTCAGTTATATGTAATAATCATCTTATATGTAATAATCATCTCGGTTATATGTAATAATCATCTTATATTTAATAATCATCTCAGTTATATGTAATAATCATCTTATATGTAATAATCTTCTCAGTTATATGTAATAATCATCTTATATGTAATAATCATCTCAGTTATATGTAATAATCATCTTATATTTAATAATCATCTCAGTTATATGTAATAATCATCTCAGTTATATGTAATAATCATCTTTTATTTAATAATCATCTCAGTTATATGTAATAATCATCTTATATGTAATAATATTCTCAGTTATATGTAATAATCATCTTATATGTAATAATCATCTCAGTTATATGTAATAATCATCTCAGTTATATCTAATAATCATCTCAGTTATATGTAATAATCATATCAGTTATATGTAATAATCATCTTATATGTAATAATTATCTCAGTTATATGTAATAATCATCTCAGTTATATGTAATAATCATCGTATATGTAATAATCATCTCAGTTATATGTAATAATCATCTTATATGTAATAATCATCTCAGTTATATGTAATAATCATCTCAGTTATATGTAATAATCATATCAGTTATATGTAATAATCATCTTATATGTAATAATCATCTCAGTTATATGTAATAATCATCTCAGTTATATCTAATAATCTTCTCAGTTATATGTAATAATCATCGTATATGTAATAATCTTCTCAGTTATATGTAATAATCATCTTATATGTAATAATCATCTCAGTTATATGTAATAATCATCTTATATGTAATAATCATCTTGGTTATATGTAATAATCATCTTATATTTAATAATCATCTCAGTTATATGTAATAAGCATCTTATATGTAATCATCTTCTCAGTTATATGTAATAATCATCTTATATGTAATAATCATCTCAGTTATATGTAATAATCATCTTATATGTAATAATCATCTCAGTTATATGTAATAATCATCTTATATGTAATAATCATCTCAGTTATATGTAATAATCATCTCAGTTATATGTAATAATCATCTTATATGTAATAATCTTCTCAGTTATATGTAATAATCATCTCAGTTATATCTAATAATCTTCTCAGTTATATGTAATAATCTTCTCAGTTATATGTAATAATCATCTTATATGTAATAATCATCTCAGTTATATGTAATAATCTTCTCAGTTATATGTAATAATCATCTTATATGTAATAATCATCTCAGTTATATGTAATAATCATCTCAGTTATATGTAATAATCATCTTATATGTAATAATCTTCTCAGTTATATGTAATAATCATCTCAGTTATATGTAATAATCATCTCAGTTATATGTAATAATCATCTCAGTTATATGTAATAATCATCTCAGTTATATGTAATAATCATCTCAGTTATATGTAATAATCATCTCAGTTATATGTAATAATCATCTCAGTTATATGTAATAATCATCTTATATGTAATAATCATCTCAGTTATATGTAATAATCATCTCAGTTATATGTAATAATCATCTCAGTTATATATGTAATAATCATCTAGACCTTCCCTCAGCGTTCACCAAGAACTTTGCCGTGAAGGCTGTGATGAAAACCTCGGTCCTGCTGACCTGGGAGGTTCCAGAAACCTACAAGTCCCAAGTTCCTCTGAAGGTAAGATCACCCTCACGCCTCTGGGAGGTTCCTTACTGGTCCTCTAGAACCAAGTAGTCTGATGAAGAGCAACACGATGGCTCCACAGCAGAGACACAAGAACACAAACTAGGATCTCATGTTCTACTCAAACCGAGACAAACCAATGCACCGCTTCAGACGGAGAACAAAGTATACCTACTGAGTCTGACTTCTGCTAGCGAGGCCCTGGAGAGGTCCTTCTGGGTCTGACAGAACATGCTATAGATAGTAACTGTTATTCACACTGAGAAGTAAAGCGTGTCCTTATAGGGAACCCATGTTGTGTTCCTGGTAGAACCTTTTATAAAGGAATCCTTTCACGGGGTTCTAACAATCGGTGAAAGGTTCAACCAAGAACCCTCCCTGAAATGTCTATCCAGAACCTTTCCATCGTCGCAGGGAACCCACTCTGAGGGTTCTACAGGAAATCATTTTATATTACACGGGTTTCAGTTAGAACCCACCCAGGGGGTTCTACTGGGGACCTTTTACATCCCAAGAGTCACAATTAGAACCCTAAAAGGGTTCATATGGTGCAGCGCAACACACATCCATCTTGGTTCCCTTCACAGTGGTAGGCTGGATTGTGGGCGTTCCCTTCTTCCATCCATGCTTTCCAAAAGGAAAGGGTCCTTAAGGGTCTCCCAGAACCCTCCAGAAACACTTTCTTCACAAAAGGTCTCCCCAGAGGGGCAGGGGGAACCGTGTGGAACCCTGATGTACAAGAGTGAGATCATTAGGAGGTGATCTCAATATAATGTAATGACTTCAGTAATAGAAACATGTTGTACATTTATATGAGATATTTGAGATATTCTCTTTTGAACTCCCTAACTGAGCAGCTGCAACATAAATCATCAAGAAAATCAATTTGCAGCATATTAAACTGCCCGTAGCTGAACTTTATGGCTATTTGTTAAGGGACGTGTCCGTCTTGTCATGATGATAAGCTAAGAGGCAGAAAGTAAAGTTTATGACCGTGGGTCAGCAACTAAATAATAGTAACCAAGTCAATCATACTTTATGTCATAGCACCTTGCAACACAAGACAATGTGTTGTTGGGCTTCACAGAAAGAACTCAGACTCACCAAGGTCACACATCTCCTGCTGGGCTAGGAGACAAGAACACAACTAAGTGAACTGAAGCAATACCATTATTTATTAAACCAATAAATATGAATGTATGTTTTGATAAAGTTTTATCTTTGAAACGTTGACAGTTCACAGCCAACTTATGAATAAATACTTGAATATTGTTGGGAAGGCACTCAATCCGTCTTTCATGAGATTCATGTCAGTGTCCTATCTGCATTAAGACCAGAGCTATGGTTAGCTTAGCTTAGCATAAGGACAGTACGCATGCAAAGCATACAGATAAGATAGCGGTATCAATGTTATTATCTAATTCTTAACGAGAACGGTAGTAAGCATATTTGTGTTATGAGTCAAAGAGATTATAGTACAAAGAAGAGGAACATTCTCAATGTTTCACTTTACGCTGATGATATTCAACTTTTTATGATACAGTTGACTGAGGGACAAACATTGAAACGTAATCTAACTTCATGACAGAAAACGAGAAATAACTTTCTTCAGGTGAGTTCCATACATAACCGTGATGCCATCAGTGTAAAGCGCGTCCTCCTGCCTTCAGATCCTGTACAACCAGCAGAGCGTGGAGGTGCAGGGCGACCTGAAGAGGAAGCTCATCACACAGCTGCAGCCGGACACCGACTACTCCTTCGTGCTCATGAGCCGGGGAAACAGCGCCGGCGGCCTCCAGCAGCAGGTCTCCATCCGGACCGCCCCGGACCTGCTGACGGTGAAGCCGGCTCGCCTGCAGCCCGACGTGGAGGAGGGCGGCAGAGTGACCATCAGCCTGTCCAGGGGCCCGGCCGGGGCCCCCGTCAGGTCTGTGCGCTTTGTTTGGAGTGGAAACCGTCCTGAAAAGAAAAGCGCTGACTCATGACGTCATGGGCGCTGTGAGATGTCTTCTCTCCTCTGTATCAGTTTGATATTACTTTAAATAAAGATATATATATATATATATATATATATATATATATATATATATATATATATATATATTATAGTCATTGGGAATAATGAAGGCTGGCTTAGTATGGAAGCTAATAACCGCTGTAGTAATGGTTTGGTTCTTAAACGTTAACCACCATCAGTGTTAATGGAATCCTGCCGGCAGTGACCACATGTACCAGGATGCATTGCGTTAGGTGACAAAAATACTCACAACATTTAAAAATATAATAACTTATACTTTATAAAGCTACTTATTTGTATATCTAAATAAAGAAATGGCAAAATTATTTAAATGGCCAGTTACATTTGAATATTGCCTAATGTTTTCTCGGATAATCAGTTTTTTAAATGAAAAAGTGCCAGTAAAAGCTCCAAAGAAGGAGGGTAGGAGATCCGACCCTGAATGCATAAACATTTGGATTCATGATGGCAGCACAGTGCGCTGAAGGAGATCCAGAGACACTGCACCACAAAGTGTTTGCAAGACAAATAATGATATTTTAAGGAAAGGGGAGGGGCTTCAGGCACAACAGTCATCACCACTGATCACCTGATGCATTCACCAAACATGTGCTAATGCATCAGGTGATCAGTGACATGTAGGCGCGCTGCATTTGTTTATCTCTCATGACACAACTGACATCCAGTCATCACTCATAATAACGTGGCTGTGACTGCGTGTGGCTATCAGAGCTAATCCTTTTCTTTTAGAAAGCACTGAATGTCTAAATGGATGAAGCGTGCTAGGAGAGGCTGGTCATCAGGTGTACGTTGCATTGCTTTGCTCTGACAACACGCTGCTGGCTGCTTGTTTGTCAGTTTAGTGGCGGCAGCACAATCCTTTTGTCAATCCTTCCCTCTGAAGAAGCCTCAGCTCAGCCGCCTGAGAGGCCGAGTCAAGTGGAGAAACACAAGATGCACACAGACAATGTCTTTGGAGTTAAATCAATAGCTCAGCTTATTTACTTCTTCTGTTCTAGCCGTTCATAAGCAGCCAATTACCCTCCGCAGCAGAGGGTTCTTCAGGTCAGTCTTTCAGGAGCAAACAACACATTCAGTCCACAACACAACGAGCACATGGCCCCGCTGCCCTCCTGCGCTCGCTCCTCACACCAAAAGCAATTTATTTAAGTGTTGAGCTTTTAAACCAGCGCTGATCAGCAAGAGAATCCCAAATGCAGAGGCTTACTTTATTATTACCAGCTGGGTCCAGCAGACAGGCTGCAAATGACTTGCTCTTAATTGTGTTTCAAGTGTTTGTTTCTCTAAAGAAATTACCCACAAGTACAAAGAGAAGTGGGTCTGATGCAGAAAAACAACAACTAATACTATTTCTATATGAATGCCGACCGTTTCATTAGCAGACTTATCCATCAGAGTGTGTGTGTGTGTGTGTGTGTGTGTGTGTGTGTGTGTGTGTGTGTGTGTGTGTGTGTGTGTGTGTGTGTGTGTGTGTACATACGTGTGTGTGTGTGTGTGTGTGTGTGTGTGTGTGTGTGTGTGTGTGTGTACATACTGTGTGTGTGTGTGTGTGTGTGTGTGTGTGTGTGTGTGTGTGTGTGTGTGTGTGTGTGTGTGTGTGTGTGTGTGTGTGTACATACGTGTGTGTGTATGTACATACGTGTGTGTGTGTGTGTGTGTGTGTGTGTGTGTGTGTGTGTGTGTGTGTGTGTGTGTGTGTGTGTGTGTATGTGTGTGTGTACATACGTGTGTGTGTGTGTGTGTGTGTGTGTGTGTGTGTGTACATATGTGTGTAAGCAGCGGTGTCCCTGTGTCGCTGCAGGTGCTTCTACATCGTGGTGGTCCCGGTGACCCCGGCCTCTCTGAGGAGATGGGAGAGCCCTGAAGACATGGACGTCCACGAGGTGAGTGGACTCCTCTTGTGTCTCCCTGGAGCCGACTCCGTTCTCAGGTCAGGTAAAGATGGAGCGGTTATGCTAACAGTAACAGTACCTTTATACAGCACATTACTTCTGCTCATGTCCAACCTCATAAACAACACGTGTTCAATCACCCGGCTGAACCAGCCTTTGATTGACATGCGTTTAGTTTTGAAGCATCAGCAGTGATGATCCCCAGCACCGGGCATGTTAGTGTGTCGTTGAGGCCACATGGAAACCTTTTTAGATAAAAACCTACGTTTTCATTCCACCATGTTTGGAAGCCGTTTGTTGGCTACGTTTCCGAGACTTTCCTTCCGTGCTGCATTTAAGCCGACTAAACCCATTTCTGATCCGGAGAAGCCGAGCAACGCATCCACTTAACGTTTGCATTGCCGCCCTCTGTGTGGCGACGCCCACGCGCTTCACACACAGTGAACATGCCGCTGGAGCGTGTGATGCAACAGAAACAGGGACCTGGCCGTGAAAACCTTTTGGCTCGTCATCGCAGGAAAAGCACAGGTGTTACTAATCACATTAACGACGCTTCTGTCCCAATGAGCCTCAGCCGCGTGGCGGTGAGCCAGGGCCTGAAACCAGCCATCGTTCATTGCATTATGTTCACCTGTGTTCTTCCTACTGTGATGTGACAACATGTCTTGTTTGGCTGTTTAGAGCACGGCATGATATTATTGCTTGGTATTTTCGGTATTATTTAAACTAACCTCACAGCCAACAGGACGCCCCTCCAGCAATGAAGACATTGGATGGGCCAGACATACTGACCATCGAACTATTCTGACAGCCTTTCTGCTAGGGGGACTGCAACATGACACTTGAACTCGCTGACGCCCAGGGGAGGTCATAACAATGTAATATGTTTGTACATTGTGCACACCCTGCTTTCAACTGGCCTGGTCGACCAGGCAGTCAGGTTTATAGTCCCGTATGTGCGTCCCGTACACATACAGGACTATTTTCTCTGTCGCTGAAATGCGATACACAACGTTTGGTGGCTACAACTATTTTGTGCTGAAAGGCAGCTTACTATTACATTTATAAAGTCACAGGTAACCGTATTATAAAAGCAATAAGGTACAAGAGGCAGTACTGTGTCTACAATAATGTACTGTTCAAGGGTTTGCTAACAACTCCCTTGAACAGTTCATTATTGACGATACAGTACTGCCTCTCGTACCTTATTGCTTACATATGAATGGACAAGAATGACATTGTAATGCTGATCGAGTGGCCTTGTCCTCTGCTCTGCGCCGCTCTTATTTGATAACTGGGTAGAGTGGGTGATGTGGGGTCCCTTCTGTAAAAGAAAGGATTAATGTTGAGCTGAAAAAGGTTATTGTTGGTTGTGAGGGAGTTGGGTGGGTGCTCTTATTTTAGAGAATGACTCGATGACTGAAGGGCAACGTTTATCCACTGGCTGACCAATGAAAACAACTCTTATCCCACTGACACGACTCTAGTTGGCATTACGACGTCTCAGATTCACTCTTGGGATTATGTTTGTCTTCGCTGTGCATGGGCTGAAGATTAAGTACTGAGTCATCCCTGCTCCTGGAATGTAAAGCAGCACTGAGGGATGCAAGGTGTCACCAAAGTCATCAAGTTTCCGTTTGTATTGGCAGCAGCACTGAAGAAGAGCGCTTCTCTTTTGCTGCAAATGTATAGACGGTAATTAGCGGCTGTCAGTGGAAATCCATTAGCCATGTGTTTCGTGTTCCACTTCCAAGGGCTCCTAACCTGCAGGTGAACAGGCTGCTCTTGGTGTCATTTACATCAGCCGCCTCTAATGAGCAGCACTGGGTCGTGCTCCCCAGAGTCTGTCCTGTCGGCTCTGGAGGAAGAGTGGCCGTTGCCTTACTCTGTATCTGAAGACAGTTGGAGCCACACAGTCACTAACTCTCTCTCCTGTTGCATTATGGGAATAATAAAGGAAATGATGTCCATGAATACATCTATGGAAAACTAAAGCAGATAGTGGCCTATAGACATGGCGGTATCTTATTATCTAAATCCTCCAGTTTCTGCTCTGGATCTGTGTCCTGATATAAAAATATGTCTATCAAAGTGTTGGTGAATATAAAGTAGGGTGACCAGATTTGAGTTTGTGAAAAAGAGGACACTTCGTTCCCGGGGGGGGGGGGGGGGGGAGGAGAGAGAGAGAGAGAGAGAGAGAGAGAGGAGGAGGAGGACACTTCGTCGCGGGGGGGGGGGGGGGGGGGGGGTAGCAGTAGTGTGTAGCATGCCGTGAACTTACATTTACGTTGAGGTCGGTCGACCAATGACAGTTCTCTCTACAGTCAGAGCTTGCGCAAGAAGGTGGAACGTGAGGGAGATACCATTTCCAAAACTTGTAAGGGGGTAATAACTATTTTCCCGGACGTAGCAAAATCCCGGACGTTTTTGGAATCCCTGCCGGACGCTTTTTTTAGGTCTCGAAAAGAGGACATGTCCGGGAAAAAGAGGACGTCTGGTCACCCTAATATAAAGATATACATTTGATGACTTGTTATCAGTAGTAGGATGAGGTTTGTTTGCTGTGGTCTTGATTGTGTTTTTATCTCCACTTAAGAGGAAGTAGAACACTGATGGGCAAACACATTGCGGTTGATGATAGCGCCATGAGTTACCGGCTCACGCTCTGGTTCACAAAAGATCTTGCGCAATCATATTGAAGCACAAACACGTCCATAAAGTTTTGCAGCAGCGTGAAATGTTCTGATTCTGATTGAAATCAGAGGCAGAATCATTCCCAACAACTCCCAACAATCGGCCATGAGCACTGAAAACAGTGACACCACTTATAGATGTGCTTTAGCTACCAACAACATGTAATGCATTGAGGCTCATTTGCATAGAAAGGGGATGATTTTGCATCAAATATTTGCACATTACTTCATTAATATACAAGTGCAAATAGCACAGGAGCAGAGAGAGATGCTATTTGCTTGGCAGGACAGTTCGGCTGCACTTCACAGGGTTCCTCTTGGTCCCACCTGGGCCGGTTTAGCAGTCCTGTTGTGTATCCGCCCCCGAGAGCCGCCGGATCCAACGCAAGGACAACACTTCCCACAAGGATGGATCCACTCCATTCTATTGTCAGTGCGAATGTGTTTACCGCCTCCTTTGATAAGTTTTACATTTTGGTTTAGCAAAGGGAGTCAGTGCACGGCTTCCTGGTTTGAGTTTGATGGGGATTTAGCATTTAGATTAAATGAATACAGGACAGGTCTCGGGTGAGATTGGTGTGATTTCTCTCCCACGCCCGGGTCACAGCTCATTGATTTGAGATATTACAGTCAGACAACACATATGGAATAGATTATTGTGTGGATTTGAAATACACAGCATTATATGTGGCTGCCAGGCTCTGATGTCGTCTCTACCAAAAAGTAAAGACCAAGCTCGGCACCGCCGGGCGATCGGACCCACCGGTGGATGTTGAGTTAAAAAGTTGGTTACAATGCTCTACGGACAGCAGCAGACGACGTGGCTGTCAGGTGACCAGCTGGCAGCGGGCGTGCAGAAAGAGAGAGCAGCAGGAAGAGTTTGTTTATGTGATCGTAGCAGCGGACACGAGTTGACTGCAGACTTATTTCATTTGTGGCACCTGATTTTGACTTAGCTTAGCTCAGCTAGCTTAGGACGAGTTGTCCTCTAATCACCTGTGCTAAGTCCCGCCCCTCGGACGCAGACTGGCCAATCATAGTGTGGCATTGTCCAGATCTGACCAGGACAATTCATGGGCTGTGCTCTGTAGACTCTCATCAAACTGCTTCAGATGTTCTTCTTGTAATGCCGTGGTTACGGTGTGTAATAGTGATACTCGTTACCCAGCGAGATTGGAAAGAGACTAAGTTTGTCCAGTGAAATGATAGTCTCATTTCTCTGAGCATTCTGAACCTACAGTCCCTTCCAATGGGGACAAAAGGCACACAATGGCACACTGATTGATATGCAGCCTTTCATTTTGCAAATAGACCAACGCAACAGCACTACTATATTAACATGGACAAAGACAAACACGTATACAGGTGTACCAGTCTCACTGTGACTTAGTTTAACAGGATCTAAAAGCTATTGGATAGTGGATCCAAATGTGGGAGCCTCCCCAGTTCATTTAGTTTCTGTAATAGTGAAAGTCCTTTCCTGCGTCTTATCTTGTTTTACTTCCTGTTTGTTTCCCGCCTGTCGGCCCCGCCCTAGTCGTCAGCTCCCTCCTGTCCGTACACCTTTGAGGTCGGAATTCTACCAGTTGAAATGTCCAAGTTTGGACAAGTTGTTGCCTTCTTGTTGTTGGTAGATGTTCACAGGTGCTCCCGAGTACTGAGCGCTGGTCATTATGCATATTCCTGTGGGAGGATTGCTGTTTTAGAGTTCCGAGTTGCCTTGAATGAGGTTCTTCTTCTTGGACCCTGTAAGACTCTCCGTTTGATTATCACTATCTTCATTGACCTGCCAGGCTATGACTGTACATGTAGGGCCTCGCTGCTCGTGCTTCCATCAGCAACGATGTGACCAAGATGGAAGTATAACAAGTGCTGCATCCATCAAGTGTCATGGATTAGATGACACATGACATGTTCAGTTCTTCATTTAGTTCAAAGAGCTCAACTGTGTTGGGAGTGTGAATCCAATCTGCCCCTGTGTGGAGCCGTGGGTTGATAATGCCTCCCCTAGTGGCTGGAATGTGTTCTGTTCCCCAGAGCTGTAGAGACGCTGCAGAGCATCGTGCCTTTAAAAGCTCTTTTAGTTCGTCCAACATGAACCACACCACAGAGACGTTCCAGATTTGGACTAAACGTGTGCTGCTTGTTGTTTATGAATCATATTTTGAGTGTTTTTTAGCAGCGCATGAATACGTAAAGTACTTTGTGTCTGACAAATGAGAACATTGTGCACCGTGGGGAAAGCCTGTAGGTTAAGACGGAGATGAATGTGTTTGGTGGTTTTCAAGTGTCAGAATGAACCCGTCTCTCAGAGTGTGATCAAGGGAGCTGAACTCATGCCATCTGGAGATGGAGGGACATGGAGGATGCTCCAACCTTTCAGGACGGGGTGTTTGACCGCGCAGGTTAAGGGAGGATATTTGGGGGAAAGGTGACCGGGAGGAAGTCGTGGTCGCTCTTCTTCACGAACAGGGACTCCTTGCTGAGGGGTCACTGTCATCTGAACAGCTTTGGACTGGAACCCTGGAACAGTGCTGCAGTTTCTGTTCACTCCCAATACCAATACCACTCCCAATGGAGGCTTTTTATCTCCATAGTTAATGATGAGTGTAGAACGTCTGCTCTTCTCTATAACCTCTCCATATGACCAGGAGGTCATCAGTGTATTATTTCCACAAAGCAAAGGACTCAGATACGTCTTCCGTTAGGAATGACAGGATGGGAGGAACACTGTTCACAGCACAAGAGAGTCACAGGAACCCACATGCTTCATTCATGTGAAGTCCATGTTGACAGAGAGGAAACCATGAGGCTGAAGAACTGAACTGAGCAGAAGGAAAGGTCACATGATCCGGAACAAAAGTCACGTATCAGAAATAATATGGGAAGAACTCATCCTCCATGTGGAGGTAGTGATTACTGTCATGTTGTGTTGTGTTGTGTCATGTTGTGTTGTGTTGTGTTGTGTTGTGTGATGTTGTGTTGTGTCATGTTGTGTTGTGTCATGTTGTGTTATGTCATGTTGTGTGATGTCGTGTTGTGTTGTGTCATGTTGTGTTGTGTTGTGTCATGTTGTGTTGTGTTGTGTCATGTTGTGTTGTGTTGTGTGATGTCGTGTTGTGTTGTGTGATGTTGTGTTGTGTCATGTTGTGTTGTGTCATGTTGTGTTGTGTTGTGTCATGTTGTGTTGTGTTGTGTTGTGTGATGTCATGTTGTGTTATGTCATGTCATGTTGTGTTGTGTTGTGTCATGTTGTGTTGTGTCATGTTGTGTTGTGTCATGTTGTGTTGTGTCATGTTGTGTTGTGTTGTGTTGTGTCATGTTGTGTTATGTCATGTTGTGTCATGTTGTGTTGTGTCATGTTGTGTTATGTCATGTCATGTCGTGTCGTGTCATGTTGTGTCATGTCATGTTGTGTCATGTCGTGTCATGTTGTGTTGTGTCATGTCGTGTCATGTTGTGTTGTGTCATGTTGTGTTATGTCATGTCATGTCGTGTCGTGTCATGTTGTGTCGTGTCGTGTCATGTTGTGTCATGTCATGTTGTGTCATGTCGTGTCATGTTGTGTTGTGTCATGTCGTGTCATGTTGTGTTGTGTCATGTTGTGTTGTGTCATGTCATGTCGTGTCGTGTCATGTTGTGTTGTGTCATGTTGTGTCATGTTGTGTCATGTCGTGTCATGTCGTGTCATGTTGTGTCGTGTCATGTTGTGTTGTGTTGTGTCATGTCGTGTCGTGTCGTGTCATGTTATGTCATGTCGTGTCATGTTGTGTTGTGTCATGTTGTGTTGTGTCATGTTCTGCCTGTTGTGTCGTCCCTCCAGCTCCTGGAGGCCGGTGCTGCCGGCGGTCCTCAGAGGCAGAGGAGCCAGAGGAGACAGAGGAGGCAGAGCCAGGACGTCCTGCAGCCCTACATCGCTGCCAAGCTGGACGCTCTGCCCGAGGTCTTCACTCTGGGGGACGAGAAGACGTACAGCGGCTACCACAACAAAGCGCTGCCGGGCCAGCAGCAGTACCGCTGCTTTGTTCTGGCGGACCTGACGGACCACGACTCTGTGAGTGACCTCTGTGTTTAGGAGCGTGTGCAGCGTTCATGTATTAAAGCTTCAGCGCTGGATGATGCATCTGGAAGATTAATCTTATTTAAATAATATTAAATAATATAGAAAATAACATTCAAATTAAATACAAATCATATAAAATAACATTAAATATATAGAAAAAATAAATAAAATAAATAATGAATATATACTAAACAATCAGTGCATAGTGTGTAGGCACCATTAACATTGTGATTTGTTTATTCTGGTCTAATATTATATTTACCTACTATATTGTTCTTTTGCTGGGCAGGTGAACCCTGTTCATGTGTTCTCATCATTTCAACAAGCTTACGTAACACAGTACTTATCCTACAGTTACTAATAAAGGATTATCTTATCCTACAGTTACTAATAAAGGAGCATCTTATCCTACAGTTACTAATAAAGGAGCATCTTATCCTACAGTTACTAATAAAGGATTATCTTATCCTACAGTTACTAATAAAGGATTATCTTATCCTACAGTTACTAATAAAGGAGCATCTTATCCTACAGTTACTAATAAAGGAGCATCTTATCCTACAGTTACTAATAAAGGATTATCTTATCCTACAGTTACTAATAAAGGAGCATCTTATCCTACAGTTACTAATAAAGGAGCATCTTATCCTACAGTTACTAATAAAGGATTATCTTATCCTACAGTTACTAATAAAGGAGCATCTTATCCTACAGTTACTAATAAAGGATTATCTTATCCTACAGTTACTAATAAAGGAGCATCTTATCCTACAGTTACTAATAAAGGAGCATCTTTTCCTACAGTCAGCAGACTGGGAAGTCGACACCAGAATGCTTTTACCTCATTTTGACTTTATTAATAATTACTAATGATGCAGATGGAACACAGCAAACCAGATATTGTTTTTGTGGACGAGAGCGGGACAGAAACATGAGGAGAAGCCAGCAGAGAATGGGTAGAAGGCATTAAAACATGGTATTTTAATGCTGGAATACGACCGTTTGATGTGTATTTCCCTCAATCAAGAGAACGTTGTTTAAGTTTGGAATAGAATATTAAGGGAAAACTGCATTTTTTTAGAGCTCCATGTCCATACATGTACTAGAATAATAACAATATTTGACACAACATAATACAAAATAATTCTGATCACTGCAGCAACACGTCGACCGGCTGTGAAATGGAGCTCACACTTAAAGTAACGCATTACGTAATGCTATACTTTAATGGCACAGTGTGCCCTCTAGTGGTGAGGGCGCAGAATGCGACCAACTGAATCCCCTCTGCTGACACCGAGGGCTCATTCTAAGATAACTAAAACACATGTCTTAGCTTCAGGTGATGATACAATAACGAAGATATAGTTATGAATATCATATTTAATTTCTGCTCATAGATCCCCAGAAATGTTACACACTGTGTCTTTTAAATAAAAAGCAAGAAGAAGGAAATGATAATATCAGTTTGCTGGGAACCAGATGGACAGTCTGCTCTGTTTTGCAGTGAAGTTTTTTTTTTAATCATACTTGTATCTCACACTCTCAGGAATACAGCCAGCCTCAACATGTAAGACATACTCTGCTAATATTAAAATCATCTCACTCATCAGAGCTGCTCAAACTGCAGACGGCTGACCAAAATGTACTGAGATGCCTCTGTCATCCCACAGCCAGATCGTTGATCGTTGGAGGAATGAATCTGCTGTCAGTCACGAGTCAAATTGAATATCAAACGGCAGCCGATGGAGCAGAAACCCTGATTCTAAAGTTATTCGGTGCCAATTGGAGGTTAACATCTTGCTCAATGTGTACAGCAGCTGCTCATCTTTACATCGGCCTGTTTATCCTCATGTTGACAGGATGCATCACACATTTGATATTATGCAGCCTTGCAATGAGTGCAACTTTTGTGAAAGTTGTATTTAACGATTGGGAAAGTTTCCATGATGTGGTTCATCTCTCTGGGAAGGCAGCAGTGTGTGTTGTTGCTGCATTGGATTGCATTATATATGAAGGTGTTCTTGTTTCTTCTTCTCCACGCTATAATGTTTTGGCGCCCGAGATCAATGGTACCTTGGCAGAACCAAGCGTAGTAACAATACAAATGGATTCCAGGGGCACCAATAGTATTATATCATGTCCTCCTCCTGCATCCTCAGAGCAGGGAAAGACCACGTGAGAGAGGAACGTGTGACTGAATTAAGCTGTACGCTCCCTCGTCGTGTCAGGAAGAGTTCACCAACACCAAGGCTTCTGCTTGACACCTCTCGCCCTTTAATAAATCATAAACCTCCACCAGAGGACGAGGCTCAGGCCACGTGGATGGGGTTTTAATATGCGGATCTATCGGGGATCATTCCTCGCCTTTTCAAACCGTCAGATAGATGGTTCTCATAAAGCTCCACTCCCACCCTGTGGGTCTCTCGCTGCAGCGTGTCCCCAGGCCTCGCATCGCTGAATAAACAGAGCAGAGCTCGTCTGCATTGTTTCTCCTCCTCGGTTTGTCTCTGTGGATGCAGTGATGCCTTGTGTCATGTCGTGTCCTCGAGTCATGCATCTGCAGGTGTATCTCTCCGGCAGTAATGAGCCCTGCGGTCATCCACAGAGCGCAGCATCTTCAGACTAATTGCAATCGCTTCTATTCCTCATATGAGTCATTTTCCCTCGAGGTATCTTCATACAAACGGGTTAAGATTTGGTCCTGAAAGGCTAGAGCATGGTGTAGTGCAGGGATTCCCAAAGAGGAAAAATGTAATGGTGGTCTAATGGTGTAATAATTCATATTAAACATAATTTAAAAAAAATTAAGTAGGATTTTTTAATTATAAAAATTCCCTTTGTAAGATTTAAATTTAAAAACGTACAATTTAATAAATAGATGCACTTCCGGTCCGGCCGCCAGACTGTCTTTTAGTACACACTAGCTAGCCTAGCTTGTGCCCCTAACGTCATTTCATTCATTCAGCAACATCCATGAAAATATGTTAAACTGGCTGAAATCGGGGAAGCTGTCAGGTGGGACATCTGAAGCTATCGGTAATAAAAGAGGAGAGGGACAGAGAGAGAGTGAGGAACCGGAGGCGAGAGAAACGGAGAGACCGGGAGAAGAAATCGACCGGGAGTCTGAGAAAGAGGAGACGGAGGAGACCGAGAAGGAGGAAGGGATATCACAGACAAACCGGGAGCACAGAGGCCCATCGCGGAGTCAAGGTGAAAAAAGAGGAAATATGATGACAATTATCTGGGTCTGGGCTTCACTTGGATTGGCAATGCAGATTGCCCGAAGCCACAGTGGTGTTGTGCAGTGAGGTTCTGGCTAACAGCTGTCTGAAGCCCTCTTATTAGCGCCGCCACCTGAACACCAAGCATGCCAGTGCAAGTCAGAAGCCCCTTACATGTTTTAGATCAAAATTGGAAGAGTTACAAAACAGCCCAAAACAATTGCAGTCTCATTCATGTGTTGGGTCTACACAACACGCACTACGTTTTCTCACTTTCTCCCCCTCCCCCTCCCTCTCTATCTCTCTTGCTGCAGGCTGAGCCACCTGCGCTGCATGTGAACATCCTCACATGGACTCCTCCTTTTTTATTTATATCTGTTTCTGAGCCTATGCATGTGCCACTCTTTGTTCTTTACGTGGCTTACTGTGTTTAAGTAAATAAATGTGAAATGCAATCTGCCTCTGAGCCTGTGCGTGTGTGTCCTCGCCATCCTTATTGCTCTTGAAAAGTGACGCCTTGTGTAACTGAAATGTATACAGCGGACTAAATCTAGTAACAAACGCCACGCGCGAGCAAACGATTTTATGCGGCTATAAATAGGCTCTGTTGCGTTTTTTTTTTAAGGTGTGGGGGATTGGGGGTGCGTGAACCCGGTCGGGATGTAGAAGGGGGGGCGTGGCCTAAAAAGTTTGGGAACCGCTGGTGTAGTGTATTCTTCAGTCAAAGGACACCTGCCTTATGCTTCCAAGAACAAGGCGCTCCGCCACCGTGGGTCTGGGAACACGGTCACCAGCAGTCCCTGTTGTATGAGCGCGGTGATTAGCTAACCAATATGACAATTCACATGATCCTTGGTCGAACCTCAGATTCAAGAGGAGCAGTGTGGATTCCGTCCCGGTCGTGGAGCAGTGGACCAGCTCTTTACCCTCAAAGACCACTGGAGGGGTCCTGGGAGTTTGCCCAACCAGTCTACATGTGCTCTGTGGACTTGGGGAAGGCTTTCGACCGGGTCCCTCGGGGGCTTTGTGGAGGGTGCTGCGGGAGTATGGGATGCCTCCCAGACGCCTCCCACTGGAGGTTTTCTGCTCACGTCCAACTGGTAGGAGACCCCGGGGAAGACCCAGGACACGCTGGAGGGATTATATCTCCCGGCTGACTGGGAACGCCTCGGGAGTTATCTGATCTATCTCATAGAAATCCTGATTCTTCAGGCGAGACCAATTTAGTATTAAAATCGTACTTGATTCCGACAGCATGGGCCCATTTTTACAGTTGATAAGATAAAGAACGTCAACACAATCACAAGGACACTTGTCTTTGTTGCAGGGACCGCAATCTTGTAAAAGTTGTACTTCATGATTGTGAAACAATTTAGCAATGATGTGGTTCATCTCTTTGGGAAGGCAGCAGTGTGTATTGTTGCTGAATTGGATTGCATTATATATGAAGGTGTTCTTGTTATTTTCTCCACACTATAATGTGTTGGCGCCCTTGATCAATGGTTCCTTGGCAGAACCAAGCCTGGTAATAACACAAATGGATTCCCAGAGGTTATCTGACTGACCCAGCACCAATTGTTTCATGTCATGTACTCCTTTTCTTTTTTAAATAGTGTTTTTATTGGAGAAAAGAGGGAATATAATACTCGGAATTTCACTCAAGCAACAGTATATTTCTTTTTTTTTCTTTTTAAACCCTACCTCCCCAATCCAGGCCTCCTTAATCTAGAGCGTTCCATCCCAGTTTTATTGAGAAACCTTTTGACAGATTATTGTATTTGATATGTTAGAATTTTTCTTTTTTTTCTTCTTTTTTGTAAAAAGTATATGTAAAAAGAATATCAAAATAGATATTTTCACTTTATTTATTTAAAATTTCCCAAAAATAGTAAATAGACCATCGATGTAAAATGAATTACAGTTGCTGAGACCAACCTAAACTCCTGTTTAGGAGTCACAGTGCAGGTTTGGTTCAACGGAAAAAACATCCAGATGCATAGGTGTGTTTATTTTCAACAGACTTATTTATTCCTTTTTTATCTTATGCATCTAAAAGCTGCATAAGATAAGAAAGATAAGGAGCTGGGGTCCAGTTTTCCTTCTCCCGGTGATGGGCATACCCAACATGGTGGACAAACACTGGCACGCTGTCCCGTCTTATACACAACTCTCTCTCCGTTGCAGTTGTGGTTGACCTTTGCGTAGAGAAGACTGTGTCGATGTTCTTTTAATTTTGCTGTGATTCGGGCAGTTGGGGCGGAGTCTCATCTCTACACCATTCAGTTTGTGGTGATCAAAACCAACCTATAATTCTTTGAAAGGTTTTAGCTCAACTTATCTATTGAATGGAAGAAATGTCCTGACAGAAAGACAGGGACACAATGAAACAGATATAGAAAACTAGGGAGCTTATTCATCTTTATACAATTGACTCTTCCAACAAGAGATAGATTTAGCATCGTCCATCTTTGAAAGTCAGACTTTAATTTGCTGTGATATTGATCCCTCGATATTTGAAGACAGATTTGGATAGTCGAAAAAAAAGGTAAATCCTTGTCTGAGATCTGGGAGGTTTGTTCACCTTTAGAGAAGTTTAGTTTGTAACCAGAGAAGCTTCCAAATTCACGTAGTCTTTTTACAATATCGACGACTCTTCACAAGATTGAAGACATTGGATCTGACATGTATAACAATAGGTCATCTGCATAAAGAAATTCTATGTTCAATACCCATCCTGTGAATGTTTTCAGTTTGATTGTAAGGGGCTCTATGGCTAAGGCAAAAGAAAAGCCTTGTCATGTGCCCCTTCACAGCATAAAATAATGTGATCTTATTTTGTTATTACTGATGCTTTTGGGAAATGATATGACAGGTGTATCCAGGAAACAAATATCGGACCAAATCTAAATTTGTCCAATACTGCAAATAAGTAATCACACTCAATTCTGTCTAAAAGTACTTCAACACAATGCACTACATTTAGACTGTTGTGAATGTTGACAAAAGAGTGATGGTGCCTGATGAAGCTGTCTGGTCTATAGGTCACATGGGGCACTGCAGTGGCTTAGCTAGTAGTGTAACCTCCACATTTAAAGAGAGAGATAAGAGAAGCATTCAAGTGGATCCGTTCCTGGTTTGAGGAGTACATTTGATAATGTAAGGTAATTGTAACGTAATTGGTAAAGTTGGACACAAGATTTAGAACATTTCTGAAAGGACAGTAGAGATGTATTTTTAATAAAACTCTTACCGGTCATCTCACTGAATAATTGTTCTGCGTCCTCTGAATGGAATCAGTAATTTCTTGTAATCATAAGGGTTCTTCTGGGCTGTGTTACAAGACAGCACTTATCATTGGTTTATTCAAATTGCTTAGAAAATTAAGCATGGTCGTTATCCAGGATTTCTAATATATGTACGTTTGTATAATGGTTGAATGTGTCATTTTAAATGGGTCCGTCAGTTCTTCCCGCAGTGATACGACAAGCTGGTTCGAATATAAGCTGGCATGCTTTATTACTGTTAATAGTAGTTCCTTTTGGTAAATGTTCAGTCTTTTGTGTTGATACAAGGTCATGCTGAGCTTTTAGATGAAGCCTTTCTTTGTGTAGTTCTGGTGATGGGATTATGAAGTATTGTTGTATCTGGTTTCCTTATTGGATCAATGAACTCTTGCTGTTTCTGTTTTCTGGTTTTTATTCTGATACGGAGTAATTTGTGATCCCTCTCCTGATTACAACTTTCAGTGTGTGGATGGTGAAATAGAGTCAGATCTATTGGTCAGCAGAAAATCATCCATTGTATTTGCTCTGTGTGCAGAATTGGTTGCCAATACATCGGTGTTAACTTTCCAGGCAGCAAAATGCACTACAAAGAAAGTTAAAATAAGTTCAGAGATGCTTGGTCAGATTCCACAATGGCCATTATTCTGTCTTCTTTATTGCAGTACGAGCGTTTTATCTATGAAACAATGGGTACAAATCTACTCTGCTTTTTGAGTGATGGACATGTGAGAAATAAGATAATTCCTTTTTCTGAAGCCGAGGTTGAAAGGTCTAAAGGTCCAGAAAGCAACTTGACCCATGAATTGCCATGTGGCATTGGCCATTGAAGAGGGCTCTCCTGTAACCACACCATTTGTATGATAAGCCTTGTATTGTCAGAGAAAACCTGAATGTGCAGAAAGTGTGGAATTAATCTATTACTTATAAAACATAAATTAAATTCACTCAGTCGGCTTTGAGAATTATCCACAGTTCTTTGTATGGCTTTCACAGAGGTTTAAAAGGTTCTAATTGATTGTTGGATGAGGAGGGAAAGACCTTTTCCCTGACTGGCACAGTTTGGACAGGTCTTCAACTCGTTCCCTCGTATTCCCTGAGCTCTCCGTCTCACCTTCTCTGGGGGTCTGGAGTTGGAACCATTGATGCTAGCTTGCTATCACTGGTTGATTGTTCCATTGTAGATGCAGCCTTCATTTGTTTCTATTTGAGGTTACTCATTTTAGGTCTATGAGATAAAAAACATACTCATTATTTCTTTATATTCTTAAATTGGGTTGGCGCTCTCCACTCTGCGTCTTACCCAAAGTCTCTAAGGAAGACTTTTGACAAAGATTTGGGATTCTACCTCTTTCCTTTTCCAAGAGTCATCGTTTTAAATCAATGGAGAAATCAAAGAACATGATCCTCACTGGGCTGCCAGCCATATCCAGGTGGTCTGCAGGGGGTCAAGGTAGGCGAGTATTGGTCTGTCAAGGGTTTCCATCACCCCACCACCCCCACCACCTCCGTCAGCTGATCCAGGGCTAGCACTCGGGGCCAATCCCATTTCCTATTTTCACACTTAGAGAGTTACAAGTTAGTGGTCAAAATCTTCCCCCATGAAGTGGGACAATCCTTTGAGACCAGTTACGTCATCAGCCTTCGCTGGCGTTCACCACAGACAGAATAGCGGTGCTCTGTCAGCTAGCACGCTGCTCCTCTACTGCCAGTGGAGCGGTAACAAGTGCAGCAACTTCGCTGCTGGACCAAAGTACCATTTTGGGCGCCACATGCCAACCGCTTGGCGAAATGCAACATGGGAATACGTAGAATGCGGGACTGTCATGCAAAAACGTGAGCTAGAGACATCGGCATGTCTATAATACATTGAGACGACATGAAACTAAGATAATACAATGTTATAATTTCTAAACCATCATTAACGATACAAATACGACTAACTTTCGTACGCCAGCTCTGCGGTGTGCCTCTGAACAACATTGCAAACTGACCTCAAACTAAAATAAATCACAAGGTTTACGTTTTGTACTCCTTTTCATTTATCAATCCTTCTGTCATGAGCTGCTCTGGACAGGCGCTGGTTTAGCTGTAGGTTCAGATCCCATTTGAAGAACAGACATGAAGTATTGACCTTTCATCTGACTGTGGGTTCTTGTACCTTTAGGTGAGTCAGTGGGGGACTGTGTAGGAAATGTTGAGGTAAAACTCACTCAAGTGAGGACACTGAAAGGAACTCCACTTCATTGAATGTGCTGTAACTCCGCTACGTTATTCATTCTGGCCACATGACATCTATTGCTTCTGTCCATCCGGGGAGAGGGATCCTCCTCTGTTGCTCTCCCTCAGGGTTCTTCCCTTTTTTCCCTGTGAAAGGGTTTTTACTATCTTTATTAGGGGAGTTTTTCCTGATCCGATGTGAGGTCCCGGGACAGGATGTTATGTGTACAGATTGTAAAGCCCTCCGAGGCAAACTTGTATTTGTGATGTTGGGCTATAGAAAATAAACTGAATTGAATTGAATTCACATACTGGGTGTGTGGTTTCTTCTAGGAACCATTTGACATACAAAGGGACTTGTCCTGCGTTTGGACTCGACTCTCCAGAATGATGCGGCTGATACAACTTGTGTTCGGCTTCTTTCAGTCCTGGTAACCGCCGCCCCGTTTCCAGCCTTCATCAAGAGTGTGTAGTCTTGGACAATGATTGTTTCATTGTGTTAGGTACATAAGAACAGAGTAGCAAAGCTCGGATTCGTTACATGACACTCAGCTGAATGGGATTCAAGCCTGTACAAAAATAGAAACCTAATCACATTCATTGAAAAACGGGAAGTAAGCTTAGCTTTTATTGCTACTGCAAAGCTGCTGGCAGAGTGGAAGGAAGAAGGAAGGGGGGATGAAGCAAAAGGGCACTGCGGCTCTCTGCTGCTAAACAAGTTGGGACGTGTGAAATTGGATAAAAGAAAAAAGGCCAAATAAACAGTGTGATAACTTGGAGCAGAGGAAGGAGGGGTGGATAGTGAGCCCAGCAGCTTCCTCTGAATGCCAGACAGAGAGGTGAGGAGAAGAGCGAGAGGTGGAGGGCGAGCGAAGGAGAGGGAGCTTAAGGGGGGATAAGTCGGGTAAGAACGGGGGAGGTGGGCACCTGAGGGAAATGCACGGACGTACTTGGGAAGGCGGGAAATGCGGCAATCATCGGAGAGAGAATGGGCTTGGATGCCGGGATGAGCTTGTGGTGTAGGAGGGATGCTGAACTTTGAGGAGAAAAGAGAGAGGGATGGGGAATGTGGGAAATACACTGAGCCCACTGGATAGGATCCAGTTTGTCATATTACAGGAGCGGCGGGCGGAAGGCTCCAGCTGAGGTGGAAATCTTGAAGAGTTCTGGGAAATAACAGAGCTGTCAAAGCGCATTAGAATCACACATTGTTTCTGCTTATTTTATGAGTCAGGGGCTCTTTTTTCTGGTGGGAGATTATGGACAATGGAAACAACAGTGAAATGTTCATCCTCCCACTGCTATTAATCCACTTCTTCATCTTCGCACAGCCCACCTCCTCATAGCCAGCCTGGAGCAGCGGTACATCTCTCACCCCTGAAGGTTTACTATCTATCAGGAAGCGTCGCTGAGATTGATCACCTCCAAGCGCTCCCCGAGATGTCCGAAATATACTTTACGATACGCTTCTGTGCCGCCTAAAAGCCGTGAAAACTGTCAATTGGAGAAAATAAGCTGAGGAGGCCGAACATGTTATCAAGCTCCACCTTTTGGCTGTTGGCTTCCTCTCGAGACTATTTGAGGATTGATTCAGAACAGTTTAAAGGCACGAGCAAACTCTGTTGCCCCAATGGCAGATCACCCAACTGTGATATGTGTTGTTCTTGAGGGACAAGCTTGGACAAGCAATTTATTGTGACCTTTAATTCGTTGGACATGACCTAATCTCTCGGGATACTGGGTTGCTTCTTTGGACAACTGGCCGCACTCTCCTTGGATAAACGGTAAATGAAAGCAACGTGTTGGGTGTTCAGTGTTCCACAATGAAAGCACAGAATATCAATAATATTCAGTGGAATAGAGTGACACATTCAGTGTGTGAGCATCCTCGTAGCCAGAACAGGAACCCGCTCATTAGAATGTTGCTCCACAGCGCTACTAATAAAGAAACTCCACAGGGCTCCTCGAACATCTTTGCTCACTGACAAACACCTTCCTCTAGTTGATTAAAACCCCTTCATCAAGGCAACTCCACAACTTAATCAACAACTTTATTCCACTTGAATAGTGACGCTATCCGGGTGGCATGCAAAAAAAGAGAAGATAATTAAAGCTTAACGTTTTTAATGAGAGGAATGCACGTCTGCAGATGCACTACAAAAACATCTTTACAAGTCATTTGGTCTCAAATTTAGCAGCAAGGCTTATTTACGCCTGTGGGGAGACGGGCAGCTTCCAGCAACAACCAGAGGAGTCGCCCCCTGGTAGTCAGTAGAGAGAATGCAGCTTTAACACATGAAGCATAGACTCCTATACAACCAGAGGAGTCGCCCCCTGGTGGTCAGGAAAGAGAATGCAGATTTAATACATGAAGCATATACTTCTATACAACCAGAGGAGTACAGGGAGGGAGAGAATGCAAGTTTTAAGACATGATTTTGCTCAAAACCTTTTAAAAATGATCCCTGTTGAGTGAATCAGCCGGTGATAATGAACTAGCGTGAGAAACCTGAGGTCTGCTTCATGGAGGATGGCTTGGGAGGGATGATATTAATGATGGCCGGTTGCTGGTGATAGGAGAGCAACTGGGGTGAAGAACTGAATAGTCTGTATGGATTTTTTTTACATCACCACATTCTCACTGGATCATGTTGTCTGCTCTGCTCTAATCTCCACCCGCCCACCTAACCCTCCACCAGGATATAGTAAACATATATACAAAAATATGCATATTTCAACATCTACATAACCAAAGACAAACCTATCTGGTGCAAGATGTTATATGAAACATATTTATTGTAGAAATGGGCTTTAATATATGATCCTCCCTGTTGTCACAGATGTATTTTCATCATTTCTTAGTAAGGAGCTTTCACGTATTCTGTTTTAATTTGCTGTTGATGCTCCCCTAACACTTCCCTCCATGTTACTGGTCGTCTGGTGAAGTCAGTATCATGTGAAAGTCCACCAGCTCAGTCCTGCTGCTCGACACATGTCATTCCCTGTTGATCTGTGGATTAGAAACAGTAGAGCGGCGCCGGTAGGAAACGTGTCCCGACGGAGTCGTCTGACTCCAAACACTGTGGAGAACAACATGATGTTAAGGTGTATTAACCCTCCCGTTGTCTACGAGTGTATATGTATGTGTGTTGACCCATCAACACACATACATATACACTCGTAGACAACGGGAGGGTTCAACTCGTGCAGATGCATATATACAAATACAAATTCATCCAAACAACCTCCCTCTCGACACAGCGCTCCCTTGGGTCCTCAGCAATTCACCGGCCATGACATAGTTCACGTATCCTCATACAACGGTTCTTATGATAGTTCATATGACGTTATATTGTGTGTACGGGTGCAGTCTGCAGAAGAAGAAGAGGGAGGACTGGAGTAAACACTGCAGAAGAAGAAGAAGAAGAGGGAGGACTGGAGTAAACACTGCAGAAGAAGAAGAAGAAGAAGAAGAAGAAGAAGAAGAAGAAGAAGAAGAAGAAGAGGGAGGACTGGAGTAAACACTGCAGAAGAAGAAGAGGGAGGACTGGAGTAAACACTGTAGAAGAAGAAGAAGAAGAAGAAGAAGAAGAAGAAGAAGAAGAAGGAGGAGGACTGGAGTAAACACTGCAGAAGAAGAAGAGGGAGGACTGGAGTAAACACTGCAGAAGAAGAAGAGGGAGGACTGGAGTAAACACTGCAGAAGAAGAAGAAGAAGAAGAAGAAGAAGAAGAAGAAGAAGAAGAGGGAGGACTGGAGTAAACACTGCATAAGCTGCTCTAACAACAGCTGCAAATTAGCAGGAGAATAAACCAAAAGGTAGGATTCTAATGCGCTCGTCAAAATAGAAACGGTTGTTTAGAGTCATATGTGACTGCTTCAGCATTCCTTGTTATTTGTCTCTGTCTCTGCTCCTCATCCAGGATGCTTCCCTCTCCTCATCAGAGGTGGTGAAGTTCATGGTAGACAAAAAGCTACACAGTGCTGAGATGTGTGCCTGATCACATGTCTTCTGTTAGTTTCACACTTACAGAGCACAGCCTTTTACCAGAGTCCCTCCAGAGACCTTAACCCTCCAGAGACCTTAACCCTCCAGAGTCCTTAACCCTCCAGAGACCTTAAACCCTCCAGAGACCTTAAACCCTCCAGAGACCTTAACCCTCCAGAGACCTTAACCCTCCAGAGACCTTAACCCTCCAGAGTCCTTAACCCTCCAGAGTCCCTCCAGAGACCTTAACCCTCCAGAGACCTTAACCCTCCAGAGTCCCTCCAGAGACCTTAACCCTCCAGAGTCCTTAACCCTCCAGAGTCCTTAACCCTCCAGAGTCCTTAACCCTCCAGAGACCTTAACCCTCCAGAGTCCTTAACCCTCCAGAGTCCTTAACCCTCCAGAGTCCTTAACCCTCCAGAGACCTTAACCCTCCAGAGTCCTTAACCCTCCAGAGTCTCTCCAGAGTCCTTAACCCTCCAGAGTCTCTCCAGAGACCTTAACCCTCCAGAGACCTTAACCCTCCAGAGTCCCTCCAGAGACCTTAACCCTCCAGAGTCCCTCCAGAGTCCTTAACCCTCCAGAGACCTTAATCAGAGTCCCTCCAGAGACCTTAACCCTCCAGAGTTCCTAAGCCTCCAGAGTCCCTCCAGAGTTCCTAAGCCTCCAGAGTCCCTCCAGAGTCCTTAACCCTCCAGAGACCTTAACCCTCCAGAGTCCCTCCAGAGTCCCTAACCCTACAGAGTCCTTAACCCTCCAGAGACCTTAATCAGAGTCCCTCCAGAGACCTTAACCCTCCAGAGACCTTAATCAGAGTCCCTCCAGAGACCTTAACCCTCCAGAGTTCCTAAGCCTCCAGAGTCCCTCCAGAGTCCTTAACCCTCCAGAGACCTTAACCCTCCAGAGTCCTTAACCCTCCAGAGACCTTAACCCTCCAGAGTCCCTCCAGAGTCCCTAACCCTCCAGAGTCCCTAACCCTCCAGAGTCCTTAACCCGAGTCCCTCCAGAGTCCTTAACCCGAGTCCCTCCAGAGACCTTAACCCTCCAGAGTCCCTAACCCGAGTCCCTCCAGAGACCTTAATCAGAGTCCCTCCAGAGCCCTTGTCCCTCCAGAGCCCTTAACCAGAGTCCCTCCAGAGACCTTAACCCTCCAGAGTCCCTAACCCGAGTCCCTCCAGAGTCCTTAACCCTCCAGAGTCCCTAACCTGAGTCCCTCCAGAGTCCTTAACCCTCCAGAGTCCTTAACCCTCCAGAGTCCCTCCAGAGTCCTTAACCCTCCAGAGTCCCTAACCCGAGTCCCTCCAGAGTCCTTAACCCTCCAGAGTCCTTAACCCTCCAGAGTCCTTAACCCTCCAGAGACCTTAATCAGAGTCCCTCCAGAGACCTTAACCCTCCAGAGTTCCTAAGCCTCCAGAGTCCCTCCAGAGTCCTTAACCCTCCAGAGACCTTAACCCTCCAGAGTCCCTCCAGAGTCCTTAACCCTCCAGAGACCTTAACCCTCCAGAGTCCCTCCAGAGTCCCTAACCCTCCAGAGTCCTTAACCCGAGTCCCTCCAGAGTCCTTAACCCGAGTCCCTCCAGAGTCCTTAACCAGAGTCCCTCCAGAGACCTTAACCAGAGTCCCTCCAGAGACCTTAACCCTCCAGAGTCCCTAACCCGAGTCCCTCCAGAGACCTTAATCAGAGTCCCTCCAGAGCCCTTGTCCCTCCAGAGCCCTTAACCAGAGTCCCTCCAGAGACCTTAACCCTCCAGAGTCCCTCCAGAGTCCCTAACCCGAGTCCCTCCAGAGTCCTTAACCCTCCAGAGTCCTTAACCCTCCAGAGTCCCTCCAGAGTCCTTAACCCTCCAGAGTCCCTCCAGAGTCCTTAACCCTCCAGAGTCCCTAACCCGAGTCCCTCCAGAGTCCTTAACCCTCCAGAGTCCTTAACTAGAGTCCCTCCAGAGTCCCTGGATGACTGTGTGTCCGTCAGACATGACGTCGCTCACAGCAGACTACAGGTGGACTCACCTGTGGTGACTGAGCTCTGGTCTTTATTGACTCGTTCATCATGGAACTGCCTTCATTTCCTCTGACGATACGATCATCTTATTATAAGCACATGACAGCTCTTATCTGTTTACAACAACGGAGCATTACAAACTTTGTAATCCTAAAATATATCCTTGTTAATATCATTTTTTTTACTCTAAGAATATGACTTTATTATCATAATATTGGGACTTTTTTCTTGTAATATTAGGACTTCATTCTCATTTTATGAGGACATTATTCTTGTAATATTAGGGACATTATTCCTGTAATAATAGGACTTTATTATTGTAATATTTTTTTTTTTTCTTAAAATATTCTGAATTTATTCTGGAAATCTTGTAGAACACAGTTAATATTGTAATCATGCATGAAGCGCATATAAGCGCAATAATTAAAACAAGTGAATGTATCATTGAGGAGAAAAGGCACATTCAAAGAGTTTACTTTACTTTACTACCCAATCAAAAGACAAAGAGGAAGGAAGTGTAAATGATGCAGAAACATGTGTCGACTCAGCAGAGAGGACATTACATGTGAAAAGTTGATCTACAGAAGAATTCATATTTGAAAGCAACACAGAATGTCTGAGAGCCTTTCTGAGTTTAAGATTATGTGAGGACATTTTAAGTGTTTTCCTTTCCATACATAAAGACATTTCTACAGTAAATTCATGCAAGAAAAATTCCCCACAATGCCATGTTTGTTAAGTATCTGGATGTTCACCAGAAAAGTGAACTAATTCTTTACATCTTCCTATATTAAATATGAGAACAAACATGATTCTGAATCAGGTTTCCTGTACCTTTTCTTTACCTTTTGTAAGTGTTCGCTAGAATACAGTGAATACATCATGCAGTGTGTTTTCCAGGCACTAGCTGTACGGTCTGCGTAGATTTGAATGCGTCTGGAAGGCCCTCAGGCCACGGAGAGTCATGACGCATCGGTTTCACTTCAGCTTTCTACAACATGACAAATGTTCAACAAATGTCCTCCAGCCTCAAAGGTCACGGATAATTAATTTGTAGTTGTCGGCCCCGATATCACGAGCTCACCGAGAGCGTCGGGAGTGAAAGGGTGCGTGGAGACGGTGTTGAAGTTAATTAATCAATAAGGAAGCAGAGCGGGCGCGGGGTGACATTGTTTTTAACAAGCAACACGTTCTTCAGCCTGTTCACAGCCTCAGTGGGATATGAACGGCCTCACAGGGATATGAACGGCCTCACAGGGATATGAACGGCCTCACATGGATATGAACGGCCTCACATGGATATGAACGGCCTCACATGGATATGAACGGCCTCACATGGATATGAACGCCCTCACATGGATATGAACGGCCTCACATGGATATGAACGGCCTCACAGGGATATGAACGGCCTCACATGGATATGAACGGCCTCAGTGGGATATGAATGGCCTCACAGGGATATGAACGGCCTCACAGGGATATGAACGGCCTCAGTGGGATATGAACGGCCTCACATGGATATGAACGGCCTCACAGGGATATGAACGGCCTCACAGGGATATGAACGGCCTCACAGGGATATGAACGGCCTCACAGGGATATGAACGGCCTCACTGGGATATGAACGGCCTCACAGGGATATGAACGGCCTCAGTGGGATATGAACGGCCTCACAGGGATATGAACGGCCTCACAGGGATATGAACGGCCTCACAGGGATATGAACGGCCTCACTGGGATATGAACGGCCTCACAGGGATATGAACGGCCTCAGTGGGATATGAACGGCCTCACATGGATATGAACGGCCTCACATGGATATGAACGGCCTCACTGGGATATGAACGGCCTCACAGGGATATGAACGGCCTCAGTGGGATATGAACGGCCTCACATGGATATGAACGGCCTCACTGGGATATGAACGGCCTCACATGGATATGAACGGCCTCACTGGGATATGAACGGCCTCACATGGATATGAACGGCCTCACAGGGATATGAACGGCCTCACTGGGATATGAACGGCCTCACAGGGATATGAACGGCCTCACAGGGATATGAACGGCCTCACAGGGATATGAACGGCCTCACATGGATATGAACGGCCTCACTGGGATATGAACGGCCTCACATGGATATGAACGGCCTCACAGGGATATGAACGGCCTCACTGGGATATGAACGGCCTCACATGGATATGAACGGCCTCACTGGGATATGAACGGCCTCAGTGGGATATGAACGGCCTCACAGGGATATGAACGGCCTCACATGGATATGAACGGCCTCACAGGGATATGAACGGCCTCACATGGATATGAACGGCCTCACTGGGATATGAACGGCCTCACATGGATATGAACGGCCTCACTGGGATATGAACGGCCTCAGTGGGATATGAACGGCCTCACAGGGATATGAACGGCCTCACTGGGATATGAACGGCCAGGAGATATGAACGGCCTCCTGGCCGTTCATATCTCCTGGCCGTTCAACGTACTGCCCTCTCCCAACATGGAGGCACAAGCTGCAGTCACTGAAGGGAACCACGTGACTCCGGGTTCATCTTCATCACGCTGCCAACATCCAGCTGGTTGCACATCTGGAGGGAAGCTCACCAATCAGGATGTAGAGGCGAGTTTTCTTTGACGGTCACTGACCATGACGCGGGGGCGTGGCCTTTTGAAGAGCACAGCGATTCTATTGGAGGGATCCAGCACCTTTGGATCCTGACTGTAGAAGACTGGGTAGCTCCATGTTGACCGTTCTTTTGTTGCGTCGCCCAACGTGTCGCCAGCATATCACGCTTTGTTGGTATCAGAATGTATATCTTATGAGTGACGATATGATCATCTTATTGCTGGAATTATGTGTTTACAACAGCGGAGCATTACAAACGTTTTTATCCTAAAATTACATCTTTATCCTTGTTAATATTTTACTCTAAGATTATGGCTTTATTATCATAATATTGGGACTTTATTCTTGTAATATTTGATCTTTATTCTCGTAATATTATGACTTCATTTTCATAGTATGAGGACATTATTATTGTAATATTAGGACATTATTATTGTAACATTAGGACATTATTATTGTAATATTAGGACATTATTATTGTAACATTAAGACATTATTATTGTAACATTAGGACATTATTATTGTAATATTGGGACTTTATTCTCGCCATATATTCTCGACTTTAATCTCGCCATATATATATATATATATATACTCTTTAGTTTATTAAAACATGTTTTATGATAACTGACGGGAACAGACTTCTGTTCATATTAATGCTTATTGTGTGTCGTAATTCATCGTTGCATACGTTGCTGTTGGAAAGCAATAATCAACAAACTAAATGTTTCATTGTGGCCGGCGGTGACGCTGCATTCAGAACATTGAGCGTCGCTTACCCAATTTTAAAAGGATTGAAGCATAAACGCACTCATTGATGGCTGGACAGTAATTGGAAGAAGCGGCAGCCTCTAACATGAGGTCACTCGTTTACACAGAATATAGCAGAACGACTCAAAGACCCAACAAACAGCACCAGACCTCCTGCAGTGATCGTAGAGATGCTTCACATGAAACCAGCCGTGTTCCTCGCTGAGAGGAAGCGTCACTCGTGCAACAGCGTGGCTGTTTTTAATGCTCTCAGAATGGTTTCCAATGGAAATGCAGCTTTATGGCACTCTGTTGTCAGGTGAAGTAGAAAAATACTTTCTGTAACTTTAACATCGTTGCTGAGCACAAGCTTTGGAATATTGTGATCCTCCTAATATACGTTTATTACAGTTGATTCCAACACACGGTCCAATGAGTCTCTTGTTCCAGACTCCCCAGGTTTCACTTCTGGATGAGGCTCTGAAGTAACTAGGATGTAAACCATCGCTTCAGAAACTACACGTGTGATATGACGCTCCGGAGCATGTAGGATCTCTTGTCATATTTCAGCAATTAACTCAGTGAGTCCGCTGTTGGAGGTGATGGTATTAAAATATCCGTTGGGTATGGTTTAATACACACATACAACACTATGTGTATTATTTGATATAATTGGTAACGTGAGCTAAAGATAGCCTTTCATTTGAAAGAGTCCTGGATAATAAGTTGCTCCTCAGACATCATGTGTCTGCTGCAGCAGTGCTGCCATGCTTCTAATGATGTCAGGGGAAGAGTCCAGAAGGCCTTGTGGAGCTGTTTGCATTATTAGACGTGTCCTCACTGAATCCTCCACTGTGCCTCCTCCTTCCTCCCTGTCCTCCTCTTCACAACGAGCCCTCACGCCCACATCAGCTCAAAACAGCAGCCGGCCTCCGTCCGTCTCACCTTGTGTCTGCCGCTCTCTAACCACCGTCACAATTAACCAGCTGCCTCCCCTGAACCAGCCTGCCAACACTGTGTGTGTGTGTGTGTGTGTGTGTGTGTGTGTGTGTGTGTGTGTGTGTGTGTGTGTGTGTGTGTGTGTGCAGGACTTAAAGCTCCTCCATACTCTCATTGGAATCCTATCTCACTGAACACACACCCACTAGTGTCCAAATCTAACAGTTTGGGTCACCTGTTCAGGGCTGGGAAACTGAAAACAGTATCGCTGCCAAATGGTTCATCACAATATGTAATGTAATGTAATATGTCCCTGTTGTTTATAAGACGTTAAAAAACAAGTTGATTTCAAACTGGTTGTTGGTTGTTTGACACAGGGCCATCATTTAGATCGGTCGGTCGGTCCATGGAGATAAGGGTTGGTCTTAGAAATAAGGTTTGGTCTTAGATGTAAGGGTTGGTCTTAGAGATAAGGGTTGGTCTTAGAGATAAGGGTTGGTCTTAGAGATAAGGTTTGGTCTTAGAAATAAGGTTTGGTCTTAGAGATAAGGTTTGGTCTTAGAGATAAGGGTTGGTCTTAGAAATAAGGTTTGGTCTTAGAAATAAGGGTTGGTCTTAGAAATAAGGTTTGGTCTTAGAGATAAGGGTTGGTCTTAGAGATAAGGTTTGGTCTTAGAGATAAGGTTTGGTCTTAGAAATAAGGGTTGGTCTTAGAAATAAGGGTTGGTCTTAGAGATAAGGTTTGGTCTTAGAGATAAGGGTTGGTCTTAGAGATAAGGTTTGGTCTTAGAAATAAGGTTTGGTCTTAGAGATAAGGGTTGGTCTTAGAGATAAGGTTTGGTCTTAGAGATAAGGGTTGGTCTTAGAAATAAGGTTTGGTCTTAGAAATAAGGGTTGGTCTTAGATATAAAAAAAAAGCTTTCTGGACGAAAGAGTTCTTCAAGGATTGAAAGCATGGTTGTCAAAAGGGAACGCCCATAATCAGCTTCAGCACTTTATAGAAAAGGTTCTTCGTAGAACCCCCTCGTGGGTTTTTGTTAACTCCCTTTAGAAGGTGGAAATGTTCTGGATAAAACCTCCGGAGAGGGTTCTTGGTGGAACCTTTCCCAGATGGTTCTAGGCATTGTTCTTCATGGTGGGTTCTAGGCAGAACCCTCTGAAAGGGTTCCAGGTTGAACCTTTATAAAAGGTTCTGCCAGGGACCAACATGGTTCTCCTATGAGGACAAGCAGAAGAACCCATTGTAATTGGCACTTTTATTTCTAAGAGTTTGCTTTGAGGAAGAGGTCAGTTCATTTTGGCACAAATCCTTTGAATTAGTTGTATTATGTTGACAAAAATGTATATATTTATTTGACTCCTTATAGACATTTGAATGTTTCACTCACGCTAAAATGCGTTGTCCTCAAGACGTTGGGGATGTTGGGGATATGGACATGGTACAGCAAAAAAGGGATTGTGAGTTGTTGATACCACAATGTAATATAACTGACTGTCCAGTAGTTGCTCCTCAACTTGAATCATTTAGAAGATATTAATACAAAACTATCCCTTTAAACCGATTCACACATTAATCCTGCACTCATTCCACTAATAGCCTATAAACACCAAAAACAGCCAATTGAAAGTAAGGTGAGTGTGACTCCACATACAGTACCCTTTATAATATAGCACCTTTTAGCATAGCTTTATGTAAATGTCTGCTTTAAAAAGCTGCTTTGTTGCTGCTTCTTAACCTTTTCTTTGTGGCTTTATGGATGCATTTGGTTCATAAATCTGTCTGTTGATCTTTCACATTTCGGCATCATTTTTGTTCTCAACGTGATTCTTTTGGCCAAAGTGAGAGAACCAGTTCGTAGAGGTTGTACTCAGAAGAGTATGGAAGACAAGCATCATCTTGATTTATCTTCAAAAGATAAAAGGTACCCTGCGGAGTCTTGACCTCTCGTAGTGCTGAACCCCAGGAGAGTATGACGGTAATGTACTCTATGAGCACAAGCGTATAGAGTACATTACCATTAGTATACCTTGATCTACTGTGTTGTGTACAACTCAGGGACTGTGAACTGACTCTGGATCGTCCCTCTGGTCATTTGCAGACGTTCGCGGCCAGCCCGTTCTCTGAGCCCATCATGGTGAAGCTGCACAGTGGGATGACCCGGCAGACGGAGGACCCGGAGATGCTGTGGGTGATGGGTCCGGTGCTGGCCGTCATTCTCATCATCATCATAGTCATTGCCATTCTGCTCTTCAAGAGGTGAGTCTGACGGTAAAACCTGTCTGACTGTCTGTTAAAAGCCGTGTTTAAACAGACAGTCAGTGGAGTCTATTTGTTCCACAGTGGGCTCTGAAGCGTGAGGGCAGACAAACACTCGCTACTCACACTAAGCATTGCCCACTGAGCCACGGCCATATGCATCAGTGTTGATGGGAAATAGATCAAGAATACGACTTGAGCCGACGTTTGTGTCCTAACTGGCCAGTTAACAGGCGTGAGGACTCAGTGGTCAGCGGCGGTTTAAAGCAGTCAATAAGAAACGTTTTCACAAAGTGTGAATGGCCACAACCACAAGAAGTCCTTGATAATACAGTCATCATACAGAAAACATATTTAGAATGGGTGCAGTAGTATGTGAGATTAGCTGTGGGCGGACAGACGGACAGGCACGCACGACCCAACACATGGTGTCCTCCTCAGTAGAGATTCCTGTAAAGCAAAGACCATGAACAAAGAACCCAGTGGTGAAGAGCAGCGCTTACATCACAGCCCCAGTCTGTAAATGTGGAGTGAGGAAAGATATTTCATATATTTTGTACAGTCCCTAAATATAATTACACTGTGTGTATGTTTGGAATACAATCAGATGACTGCATTACAATCTGTTCAGGTTGCAAAAAGAAACTCCATGTTTCTGGGTGTCATCTATATTTGATTTTCAGTTAATATAAAAAAAATTAAAACACACTACAATTGCACATCCAGTATTTTCTGTACCATAAAGTATAAGTTCTCCATCAGTGATGTTGTTTTTTGGACAATAACCAATTTGCTGTAAATGTAAATAAATGCAGGAAAGAGCTCTGAAACCAAAGCTACGGCGTGATAGTTAAGAGACTTTAAAGTATTTCAAATGCCTTTAGCGGTGGTGATGACGTCATCAAGAGGGACAGGACCGTCTCAGAGCACCGTGAAGCCGCTCACTGTGTTCCTCTTCAGCGTCCACAGACCCTGCAGCCTCTCCTTCAGCACAGCAGATGACGAGAACACTTTACAAGAGTCAGGCACCGGGAAACGGCCCGAGTGGGTGTTCAGTAGAGAGAGACAGACGTTTGTCTTCGCCGAGCGAGCCTGAAGGCATCGGCCCTCGCAGCATCTGGGCCCCGCGGCACGGCTCTGCAGGCTAACAGTTGGCTCGTACTTCCTGTGCTGGGATCAAACATCTGTAGCGGCTGACGGGCTTCCTGACGGCCGCTGCTCCGCTCAGTGGAAACACGCGTGTTGTCCTTTCACTCATTCTTCACTCATTTTGCTTGTTCACGTCACGCGTTCAGGGAGGCCTCTCCAAAGCCGACCCAGCATGTTCATGAGTATATAATAGTACCGCAGATTGAGGTTTCCATTTATCTTTTTACATTATGAAAGTAAGTTGACCTTCAGCTGGGTAATTCATCACAAAGAATCTCAAACTAAAGTTGACTTTTCCATTTTAATAAGACTCTAATATAGTGCTAAAAATAGTTTTTCAATAACAAACTCTGTTGAAGGAAAACACAAATTTAAAAGGCACTGAGTAAAATTGGTTTGTAGTTTTGAATTTAGTAATATTTCAAAATATATTAAGTTTGTGATCATGCATTTAGTTTTTTTGCAATGGTTTTTTATTGGCCTAATTTGAAAATGAAAAAGGAGAATGTTCTCAACCTGTAAAGAGATATTTACCTTTTCAAATTTGGAGATTTGTATTTTGTAGAACAGCAACAGTGTTTTTTTGGGTGTCAGGATTATCATAACTTCTACTCACGCCAGAGGCATTTGAACACTTAGCCATCGGTTTTGTGTTTTCAACATTACTGAAGGACAAACATTACTAAAGTACCAACATTACTGAAGTACCAACATTACTAAAGTACCAACATTACTAAAGTACCAACATTACTGAAGGACAAACATTACTAAAGCACCAACATTACTAAAGTACCAACATTACTAAAGTACCAACATTACTAAAGTACCAACATTACTAAAGCACCAACATTACTAAAGCACCAACATTACTAAAGTACCAACATTACTAAAGTACCAACATTACTAAAGCACCAACATTACTAAAGCACCAACATTACTAAAGCACCAACATTACTAAAGTACCAACATTACTAAAGTACCAACATTACTAAAGTACCAACATTACTAAAGCACCAACATTACTAAAGCACCAACATTACTAAAGTACCAACATTACTAAAGTACCAACATTACTAAAGCACCAACATTACTGAAGCACCAACATTACTAAAGTACCAACATTACTAAAGCACCAACATTACTAAAGTACCAACATTACTAAAGTACCAACATTACTAAAGCACCAACATTACTAAAGCACCAACATTACTAAAGCACCAACATTACTAAAGCACCACCATTACTAAAGCACCAACATTACTAAAGCACCAACATTACTAAAGCACCAACATTACTAAAGTACCAACATTACTAAAGCACCAACATTACTAAAGTACCAACATTACTAAAGCACCAACATTACTAAAGCACCAACATTACTAAAGCACCAACATTACTAAAGTACCAACATTACTAAAGTACCAACATTACTAAAGCACCAACATTACTAAAGTACCAACATTACTAAAGCACCAACATTACTAAAGCACCAACATTACTAAAGTACCAACATTACTAAAGTACCAACATTACTAAAGCACCAACATTACTAAAGTACCAACATTACTAAAGTACCAACATTACTAAAGTACCAACATTACTAAAGCACCAACATTACTAAAGCACCAACATTACTAAAGTACCAACATTACTAAAGTACCAACATTACTAAAGTACCAACATTACTGAAGTACCAACATTACTAAAGTACCAACATTACTAAAGCACCAACATTACTAAAGCACCAACATTACTAAAGTACCAACATTACTAAAGCACCAACATTACTAAAGCACCAACATTACTAAAGCACCAACATTACTAAAGCACCAACATTACTAAAGTACCAACATTACTAAAGCACCAACATTACTAAAGCACCAACATTACTAAAGTACCAACATTACTGAAGTACCAACATTACTAAAGTACCAACATTACTAAAGTACCAACATTACTGAAGTACCAACATTACTAAAGCACCAACATTACTGAAGTACCAACATTACTGAAGTACCAACATTACTAAAGTACCAACATTACTAAAGCACCAACATTACTAAAGCACCAACATTACTAAAGTACCAACATTACTAAAGCACCAACATTACTAAAGCACCAACATTACTAAAGCACCAACATTACTAAAGCACCAACATTACTAAAGTACCAACATTACTAAAGTACCAACATTACTAAAGTACCAACATTACTGAAGTACCAACATTACTAAAGTACCAACATTACTAAAGCACCAACATTACTAAAGCACCAACATTACTAAAGTACCAACATTACTAAAGCACCAACATTACTAAAGCACCAACATTACTAAAGCACCAACATTACTAAAGCACCAACATTACTAAAGTACCAACATTACTAAAGCACCAACATTACTAAAGCACCAACATTACTAAAGTACCAACATTACTGAAGTACCAACATTACTAAAGTACCAACATTACTAAAGTACCAACATTACTGAAGTACCAACATTACTAAAGCACCAACATTACTGAAGTACCAACATTACTGAAGTACCAACATTACTAAAGCACCAACATTACTAAAGCACCAACATTACTAAAGTACCAACATTACTAAAGCACCAACATTACTAAAGCACCAACATTACTAAAGCACCACCATTACTAAAGCACCAACATTACTAAAGTACCAACATTACTAAAGTACCAACATTACTAAAGTACCAACATTACTAAAGCACCAACATTACTAAAGTACCAACATTACTAAAGCACCAACATTACTAAAGCACCAACATTACTAAAGCACCAACATTACTAAAGTACCAACATTACTAAAGTACCAACATTACTAAAGTACCAACATTACTAAAGCACCAACATTACTAAAGCACCACCATTACTAAAGCACCAACATTACTAAAGCACCAACATTACTAAAGTACCAACATTACTAAAGTACCAACATTACTAAAGCACCAACATTACTAAAGTACCAACATTACTAAAGCACCAACATTACTAAAGCACCAACATTACTAAAGCACCAACATTACTAAAGCACCAACATTACTAAAGCACCAACATTACTAAAGCACCAACATTACTAAAGCACCAACATTACTAAAGTACCAACATTACTAAAGCACCAACATTACTAAAGTACCAACATTACTAAAGCACCAACATTACTAAAGCACCACCATTACTAAAGCACCAACATTACTAAAGTACCAACATTACTAAAGCACCAACATTACTAAAGCACCAACATTACTAAAGCACCAACATTACTAAAGCACCAACATTACTAAAGTACCAACATTACTAAAGTACCAACATTACTAAAGTACCAACATTACTAAAGCACCAACATTACTAAAGTACCAACATTACTAAAGTACCAACATTACTAAAGCACCAACATTACTAAAGCACCAACATTACTAAAGCACCAACATTACTAAAGCACCAACATTACTAAAGCACCAACATTACTAAAGCACCAACATTACTAAAGCACCAACATTACTAAAGTACCAACATTACTAAAGTACCAACATTACTAAAGTACCAACATTACTAAAGTACCAACATTACTAAAGCACCAACATTACTAAAGTACCAACATTACTAAAGCACCAACATTACTAAAGTACCAACATTACTAAAGCACCAACATTACTAAAGCACCAACATTACTAAAGCACCAACATTACTAAAGCACCAACATTACTAAAGCACCAACTGCCTGTGCTGTGGTCAGAAGCTGAGGAACAGACAAGACAGGAGCTGTACAGTGAGAAAATAAGCTAATAGTGAAAATATGTATGAATACATGTAGTGTATTTGTGAAAAACAATAACATTATAAAATAGCTATAACTTTGTGATTCTGTTGAGGCCAGCAGAGAAGGCTTTGGGTCCACCACTGTGTGTTACTCTCTGTGATCATTTCTGTTTTAAAGCAGCTTTAAGTTAACAGGATACATCAGTGCACAACGTGCTGTCAACACGGGGCGCTCCCTTTATGGTAATAACTTCCCTTTATGGTAATAACTTCCCTTTACTCTAAATGCATGCTACGTTTAGTGAGATTGAGGAGACTATAATTCATGGCAGGGTAAGGAGGGAGCACCGACGCAATATTTCTCACTCGCTGCATAATTCTAAAAGGCGATACAAGAAGACGTGTGTAAGCTGGAAGGAGAGGCTGCTGGCTGTGGATCAGAGGAGGAGGAGGAGCAATGAGGAAGGTGCTGTGATGCGCTTCCTGTTCCCTGTGTGGCCCCTCCCACTGCCGACTACCTGTAAATGAACCCTTTCTCTCTGCTTCCTTGTTCCCTCTCTGCTTCCTTGTTCACTCTCTCTACTTCCTTGTTCCCTCTCTGCTTCCTTGTTCCCTCTCTGCTTCCTTGTTCACTCTCTCTACTTCCTTGTTCACTATATGCTTCCTTGTTCACTCTCTCTGCTTCCTTGTTCCCTCTCTGCTTCCTTGTTCACTCTCTCTGCTTCCTTGTTCACTATAAGCTTCCTTGTTCACTCTCTCTGCTTCCTTGTTCACTATATGCTTCCTTGTTCACTCTCTCTACTTCCTTGTTCACTATATGCTTCCTTGTTCACTCTCTCTACTTCCTTGTTCACTATATGCTTCCTTGTTCACTCTCTCTACTTCCTTGTTCACTATATGCTTCCTTGTTCACTCTCTCTGCTTCCTGTGGATACAGCAACCAAGAAAGGTGAGTGAATCTGATCGTTCTTACACACACAGCCTCACACACACACACACACAGCCACACACAGCCACACACACACACACACACACACACACACACACACAGCCACACACAGCCACACACACACACACACACACACACACACACACACACAGCCACACACACACACACAGCCTCACACACACACACACAGCCACACACACAGCCACACACACACACACACAGCCCCCCCCCCCCACACACACACACACACACACACACACACACACACACACAGCCTCACACACACACACACAGCCACACACACACACACAGCCACACACACAGCCACACACACACACACAGCCTCACACACACAGCCACACACACACACACACACAGCCCCACACACACACACACACACACAGCCTCACACACACACACACACAGCCACACACACACACACACACACAGCCACACACACACACACACACACACAGCCTCTCTCACACACACACACACACACACACACACAGCCTCACACACACACACACAGCCAGACACACACACACACACACAGCCTCTCTCACACACACACACACACACACACAGCCTCACACACACACACACAGCCACACACTCACACACACACACACAGCCTCTCTCTCACACACACACACACACACACACACACACACACACACACACACACACACAGCCTCTCTCACACACACACACACACACACACAGCCACACACACACACACACACAGCCACACACACACACACACACACACACACACACACAGCCTCTCTCACACACACACACACACACACAGCCACACACACACACACACACAGCCACACACACACACACACACACACACACACACACACACACACACACAGCCACACACACACACACACACAGCCACACACACACACACACACACACACAGCCTGAAGGTGCTTTCTGGTTGTTTCTGCTTCACTTCTCAGCTTCACACCGCCGTGCCAGCTTCTCTGAGCGGTCCTCTTTTTATTATCTTGAGACATGTTACCTTCAACTGACAGCTCTCGCAAGCGTGTGTGTCAGTGTGTGTGTCAGCGTGTGTGTGTCAGCGTGTGTGTGTCAGTGTGTGTGAGAGCGTGTGTGTCAGCGTGTGTGTGTCAGTGTGTGTGTCAGTGTGTGTGTGAGAGCGTGTGTGTCAGCGTGTGTGTGAGAGCGTGTGTGTCAGCGTGTGTGAGAGCGTGTGTGTGTCAGCGTGTGTGTGTCAGTGTGTGTGAGAGCGTGTGTGTGTCAGTGTGTGTGAGAGCGTGTGTGTCAGCGTGTGTGTGTCAGTGTGTGTGTCAGTGTGTGTGTGAGAGCGTGTGTGTCAGTGTGTGTCAGCGTGTGTGTGTCAGTGTGTGTGAGAGCGTGTGTGTCAGCGTGTGTGTGTCAGTGTGTGTGTCAGTGTGTGTGTGAGAGCGTGTGTGTCAGTGTGTGTGTGTCAGCGTGTGTGTGTCAGCGTGTGTGTCAGCGTGTGTGTGAGAGCGTGTGTGTCAGCGTGTGTGTCAGCGTGTGTGTGTCAGCGTGTGTGTGTCAGCGTGTGTGTCAGCGTGTGTGTGAGAGCGTGTGTGTCAGCGTGTGTGTCAGTGTGTGTGTCAGCGTGTGTGTCAGCGTGTGTGTGAGAGCGAGTGTGTCAGCGTGTGTGTCAGCGTGTGTGTCAGTGTGTGTGTCAGCGTGTGTCAGTGTGTGTGTCAGTGTGTGTGTCAGCGTGTGTCAGTGTGTGTGTCAGCGTGTGTGTCAGTGTGTGTGTGTCAGCGTGTGTGTGAGAGCGTGTGTGTCAGCGAGTGTGTCAGCGAGTGTGTCAGCGTGTGTGTCAGCGTGTGTGTGTCAGCGTGTGTGTGAGAGCGTGTGTGTCAGCGAGTGTGTCAGCGAGTGTGTCAGCGTGTGTGTCAGCGTGTGTGTCAGCGTGTGTCAGTGTGTGTGTCAGCGTGTGTCAGTGTGTGTGTCAGTGTGTGTGTCAGCGTGTGTCAGTGTGTGTGTCAGCGTGTGTCAGTGTGTGTGTCAGTGTGTGTGTCAGCGTGTGTCAGTGTGTGTGTCAGCGTGTGTGTCAGTGTGTGTGTGTCAGCGTGTGTGTCAGCGTGTGTCAGTGTGTGTGTCAGCGTGTGTGTCAGCGTGTGTCAGTGTGTGTGTCAGCGTGTGTCAGTGTGTGTGTCAGTGTGTGTGTCAGTGTGTGTGTCAGTGTGTGTGTCAGCGTTTCACATGTTTCTCTCTGCGTGTGTCTCCTGCTGCTCAGCTCTAATCCTCCCTCAGCGCTCGGTTCCCTCACACACCTGCAGCTCCAAAACGAAACCCACTTCCTCTCTCACCTGGAGACCATACCTGACATCACACAGCCGTTCCACTCCTCTGCTTGTGTTTCCTGTCTTCATCACTAGTACATAATCAGTCCCTTGCTTTTGAAGAAGTGCTGCTTTGGCTGCAGCCGTGTGGTATCGCTAAGATAAAACTCTTAAAGCCTGCTTTGTGTAATCAGCACATGTTTGAGGGCCCGTTTAGAGGGGCTGGTGCAGACCTTACACAGACCTACGCGTCCTGACTCCATCTCCGTACTTAACACACAGCTCTGAGATGAAGATCCATCTGGCCAGCTCACTTCTCAGAAGACAAAATAAAATAATAAAAAATATTTCTGAGTTCCTTGAGGTGACAGGTGTTGGGCACACCACAACCGACGCGTTACTCACAATTCTGTAAATAAATTCTCTTCCTGATCCATTATTTGCTGCTGGCCGGCCCCAAGTGCACATTCAGACCTTTCTAGAAACCTGCGTGTTTAACTTGTAGCGGACACAGTCAGTTATTATAGATCATATTCAATTCAATTGATTTTGTATAGCCCAGAATTACACGCTAGCTAGCCTGCTAGAGGGCTGCTAGAGACCTGCTAGAGGGCTGCTAGCCTACTAGAGGGCTGCTAGAGAGCTGATAGAGGGCTGCTAGAGACCTACTAGAGTGCTGCTAGCCTGCTAGAGGGCTGCTAGAGACCTGCTAAAGGGCTGCTAGCCTGCTAGAGGGCTGCTATCCTACTAGAGGGCTGCTAGAGGCCTGCTAGAGGCATGCTAGAGGCCTGCTAGAGTGCTACTAGCCTGCTAGAGGGCTGCTAGCCTGCTAGAGGCCTGCTAGTCTGCTAGAGGCCTGCTAGAGGCCTGCTAGAGGGCTGCTAGCCTGCTAGAGGGCTGCTAGAGGGCTGCTAGAGAGCTGCTAGAGGCCTGCTAGAGGGCTGCTAGCCTACTAGAGGCCTGCTAGAGGGCTGCTAGAGAGCTGCTAGAGGCCTGCTAGAGGGCTGCTAGCCTACTAGAGGCCTGCTAGAGGGCTGCTAGCCTGCTAGAGGCCTGCTAGTCTGCTAGAGGCCTGCTAGAGGCCTGCTAGAGTGCTGCTAGCCTGCTAGAGGGCTGCTAGAAGGCTGCTAGAGAGCTGCTAGAGGCCTGCTAGAGGGCTGCTAGCCTACTAGAGGCCTGCTAGAGGGCTGCTAGAGGGCTGCTAGAGGGCTGCTAGAGGGCTGCTAGAGAGCTGCTAGAGGGCTGCTAGAGAGCTGCTAGAAGCCTGCTAGAGGGCTGCTAGCCTACTAGAGGCCTGCTAGAGGGCTGCTAGCCTGCTAGAGGGCTGCTAGAGACCTGCTAGAGGCCTCCTAGAGACCTGCTAGAGGCCTCCTAGAGGGCTGCTAGCCTACTAGAGTGCTCCTAGCCTACTAGAGGGCTGCTAGAGTGCTGCTAGCCTGCTAGAGGGCTACTAGCCTGCTAGAGGCCTGCTAGAGGCCCGCTAGAGGGCTGCTAGAGGACTGCTAGCCTACTAAAGGGCTGCTAGTCTGCTTAGAGGGCTGCTAACAGGCTGCTAGAGGCCTGCTAGAGGTCTGCTAGCCTACTAGAGGGCTGCTAGCTTACTAGAGGGCTGCTAGCCTGCTAACAGTCTGCTAGAGGCCTGCTAGAGGGCTGCTAGAGACCTGCTAGAGGGCTGCTAGAGACCTGCTAGAGGGCTGCTAGAGGCCTGCTAGAGGGCTGCTAGAGACCTGCTAGAGGGCTGCTAGAGACCTGCTAGAGGGCTGCTAGAGGCCTGCTAGAGGGCTGCTAGAGGCCTGCTAGAGGGCTGCTAGAGGGCTGCTAGAGGCCTGCTAGAAGCCTGCTAGAGGCCTGCTAGAGGGCTGCTAGAGACCTGCTAGAGGGCTGCTAGAGGCCTGCTAGAGGCCTGCTAGAGGGCTGCTAAAGGCCTGCTAGAGGCCTGCTAGAGGCCTGCTAGAGGCCTGCTAGAGGCCTGCTAGAGGGCTGCTAGAGACCTGCTAGAGGGCTGCTAGAGGCCTGCTAGAGGCCTGCTAGAGGGCTGCTAAAGGCCTGCTAGAGGCCTGCTAAAGGCCTGCTAGAGGCCTGCTAGAGGGCTGCTAGAGGCCTGCTAGAGGCCTGCTAGAGGGCTGCTAGAGGTCTGCTAGAGGGCTGCTAGAGGTCTGCTAAAGGCCTGCTAGAGGGCTGCTAGAGGTCTGCTAAAGGCCTGCTAGAGGGCTGCTAGACTGCTAGAGGGCTGCTAGAGGCCAGCTAGAGGGCTGCTAGCCTGCTAGAGGGCTCCTCAGGCCCGCAGTCCCCCACATGAGTCGGCTCCTGGAGACGCAAGGCTGCTTCACCAATTGCTCTCAACAGTCATGTGGGGGAAATTATGGATTTTAATAAGCAATGCCCAAATGTGATCCAACATACTGTGAAATGGTCAAAGGTTTTAATTGTTCATTTGTTTAAAGTACAACATCTGACTAATCCCTAATCACAACAAGGAAGTCCTTCTTCCCCTTTTTTTATTTGACGAGGTTTGTGTTTACTGAATGAATAGAGTGGATCAGGGTAAATCATAACCTTTTGACGGATTAGTTCCCCACCTTAAGGTAGAGCTATAAACAAATAAAAATACATTATTACAATATGCACAGACACAAAACACATCCGAACCCTAACGTCCTAATTCGACCACAACTCACAACTGAGCAACATCTAAACATTACACACTCAGTGGGGTCATGACCTCCAGTGTCCATCCAGGATAGAAAGCCACGACCCCTCTAGGATTCATGTAACGTGTAAAGATGGGAATTGTTTTTATCAATAGTACAAACAAACTGTATTTTCATCTGGACCTCCATTCATTTAATATATAATAATGCAATGTGTTGTGGATCATCAGCTGCTGGCCATCCCAGTCTTGATAGATAAAAGCTTAATCTTTGTGTTTTCTTCCCATTATTTTCCACTTTGTGTCAAAGAAAATGTCATTCTAAAAGTGTTCCTGTTTGAGATAAAGCGTGGACTTGTCCTCACTTGGTTTCCTTCTCTCCACTTCTTCCCCCAGGAAGCGAACATCCCCAGCCAAGGAGGAGCACATGGCGGGGGTCAAGGACTCCCTGCTGGCTCACTCCTCCGACCCTGTGGAGATGAGGAGACTCAACTACCAGACACAAGGCATGGGCACACACACGCACACACACACACACACACGCACACACACACACACACACACACACACACACACACACACACACACACACACACACACACACACACACACACACCGTCATGCCTGATGCCAAATGTCGATTGAGGTCCAAATGATCTGCCGTTCCCTGTAAGTGTGCACAGTCAAAAGTCAAAGGTCGTAAGTACAAGCCTAGAAAATGCTGGGTGGAAGTTAACCACAAGTCCCAAGATGCATTTCAGCAAGGAACGTCCAATGGCAGAGCTAACAGTCACGTGTGCGGCTGGCAGAAGAGGAAGATTGCTCTTTGAGAAAACACACAGCTCTGACTGGCTTCTTCTCCATGGCAATTGCAGCCGAGGCTCATGGGTATTGTAGTATTCAGAGTTGTCTATCATGCCAAAATCATCGATTCACAACCGGATTTCTCAAACCCAAGGCTGAAAGTGGTGGTCGTAGAACAACGTTATAGTAGAATAATGTTTTCAGTCCTACGTCAGACGTTAGTAAGATGTGTTCAGAGGATAAAGTAGAGAACATTATTGTGATGGGAATACAACATTGGGAATAACAACCAGCAGCCCCTCTCCCTGTGTAACTATATGTAAACTATCTGACCTCCTAACATGGTGTATCATGGCATCCAGGGCGTTCCATTGTGGTCTCTGCTGACCAGACTATAGTCTCCCAGTGTTCCACAGGATGTCTAAATGTTGTGCAGCAAACTTTAAACCAAAGCTAGGACGGCCCAGCCAATCAGCTGACTGGAATCCAGAGAACATCTCTGGAAAGAATCAGAGTTCAGCAATGTTTGAAGACTGTCTGTCTGGAAGAATGAGTCAAAATGCCACTGCTGTGTTGATCATCATCACCAGTGGCGTCCCTAGGCTAAAACATCCGGGGCTAAAGCCCCGGATGTTTTTTAATTAGCCCCGAATATTAATTTTCAAAAAATAAATAAATACGTCATTCACCCAAAACAGCGGCGTCAGGCAGCAGGCGCACTTGCAGTGTGCGCCCCCCTATTATACAAGTCGTCATTTAAGTTTCTCTTTCCTATAGAACAGGTCTACACCTTGTTCTGTTATTAAACAAACTAAACGGACGTATTTTATTGATCTTATCCGTCATTTCTGTCTCTAAATGGTCGCGTTAACACTTCTCCTCTGCTCTGCGATGCGCACAGACACGTGCGCGCGCACACACAGGTGAGCACTGAGCACACAACAGCGGACAGAGAGCGTCGAAAAATATGTCGCGTGAAAAGCAGATCGCTATATCTGCGTTTTAAACGCTCCCAGGGTGAAGATGGCAACAGCAGCTCTCCTGTGAGGAGCAACCGGAGTTCTCCTCGCACCGGAGCAGCTCTCTGATCACAGAGCAGCTCTCCTGCTCAGGTGAAAGAGACAAAGTGCTCTTGTCTTCTACCAACAATGAGCTGCTGGCTTCACATATTACAAAAGTACAAAGTACACGGACATAAAACTAAGTCATTAATAAATACATGGAGAAATGTCTGTACTTTCGGGTAAATGGTTACGCCGTTAACAGGTTACGCTTGCGCATGCGCGACTCGCTCGCTTATTTTTTGGCGTTTTGCCAGAAGTCTCCCTGACGTCCTTTCTGCTGCTGCGTGTCTCAAAACAGAAAACAGATCTCAACGTTGAACATGAATTGTATCAAATCTACAACCCCGTTTATAAAAGATGTGTAGAGGAAAGCAGCTCACTGCTCCACTAATACTGATGCAACCTGATGCTCACATATCTGCACTCATTCTGTTTTGTTTGGCAACAAAATAAATAGCTTATTGTTTTCCACAATGAGCTATTTAGTAGTAACTAAATATTAGTATTTTTTTTTTTTTGCACAGATACAACTTCCTGTTCATTGATCTAAGTGATTGCAATTAAAACATAAAAAAAAAATTCTGATGGAGCAATCTGATTTACTTGAAACTTTAAGTGATTGCAATTTTCTTTATTCTGTTATTTATAAAAGCGCAGATGGAATCACAAAATGTTATTTACAGAAAAAGTTTGAGAACCACTACTTTAAGTGTTTGTGTTGGTGGAGCACTATTAGCATTATTAGCATCTTATGTCTAAATATTATGTTAAAGAGTATGTTATGTTAAATAATGTTAAAGAATATGTAAAGAATAAATACATATGAGTATGTAAAGAGCATTACATGTACAATGTAAACACTGTACATGACAAGATGCATGGTTCATTAAACATCTCAATGTTTACTGTTGCTGAATGGTTGCTGTTGGTATGTTCAACATGATGAATGGGGCATTTTTGTGCCTGGGCTATTGAGGGAAGTTTGTGAAAATTGCTAGCCTATTTGGTATTAACTGGTAACCATGAAATGCCTCAATTCAATTCAGTCCAGAAGAGCAGGTACCTGTAGGGTATGTGGAGAGTGTTTCTATGTCTAAAAATGTTGCTGCTTCACTCTTCTGGGCTAAGCCCCAGATGTGTCAAAATCCTAGAGACGCCCCTGATCATCACCATCATGATCCCATTATAACTACTCTTAGCGTTCCAAACACTGCAACCGCTTTCTGTTTCTCTGTTCTGTCTATAACTGTTTTTCTCTCATTTTACTTCCACTCTGCGTCCTCCAACTCTCTCCTGTCACACTTTTTTCATCTCCACCCTTCCAACTCCTCGTCTTATCTCTTCCTCCCACCTGTCCTTCAGTGGGAGGTTTTAAACGCACTTTGTCATGTTGTTGTTTTTTTCTCTCGAATCAGATGTTTGCCATTTATCTGTAGCAGTGGGTGGGAATTTGGCAGATGTTGTTTACACCAACAGACATTCATCAAGTCATTTGGCTGCCAACCTTTGTTCTCCCTTCAGTGAACGCTCACTGGGAGGCCCAGAAGCCTCCAAACTTTACTCAGACTCACAAAGAGCCACGGATGATTTCAGCTTCACTTGTGAAGGCGAAGCTGTTAGATGTCTCACTGTATGAGCACAACATGTACTTAGAAAGTTATGGTTACCAAGTGTACATGCTCCATTGAATACATAGAAAAATAAATAGTTGTGAAAATGTTTAGCTAAATGTTTTATACAATGGATTGTATATGTATATACTTTTTAAATTCTGTGTGAATGAAACAGAATAACCTGTATGCTGTTAGTGAGGCGTGTTCACTCTGCTGCTTAGTAAAGACTCCCGTTGAGGTCGAGAGTCTTACTTTGTCATTTGGAAGTATGTGATAACAATGGAGTTTTTTTATTATGTGGTATGACTATGAGTAAATATATATCACTGTTCTTACAGAATTATCAGGACTAAAGGCAACCAGATAATTCCATCAAATCACGGCACGATGCCGCTCGGCTTTTCTTTGTTTATTATGAGACGTATCAAATATGTTAGCCTCAACGTCAAAGTATAAACTACGTGGTAAAGTGATCATTGCCAGGAACCGGGGATTCTTATATACCGCACCCTTCATTTATTCTTTTTTAACTGCGTGTTTGAGCCCAGCGTTGACGAGCCGATCCTCAGGGATTTGTCTCAACGTCCTTCTCCAGGAGGGATGATTTGTTCCCCTGACGTATTAAGAACGGTCATAATAGTAATGCTAATAAGACAGTAGTCTTATTAGCATTACTATTATGACCGTTCTTATTGACATCGCTTCAATTCTCATTTCATGAATAATCCATACAAGTTATTATTTAAGAACTGGAGTTATTTTTGATGACTATATAAAACGCCAGAGGAACAGCTAGGTGCTATCTAAGAGGGCTAGCATGCACTCCCACAGAGAAAGACATCCTAAATACTGAGGAACAGAAGTCAGAGTGAGGCGGACCGATAACAGAGCTGGACGTTAACGCGGGAAAAGGAAAAAATGGATGCTTTGGTCCCGAATCTCATTGGCCAGTCAGCAGAAACCATTGGGCCTCTGGCGGATATGTTCCGGCACTCCTAATGCCGTCAGCTGGCCAACGATGTAAATATCCTTGATCCTGAAGAAAGGCGAACCACCGAAGAGCCGGCGCGTGGCTCATCTGCCCTCTATGACGGAGTGGAGTTCATAGGAAAATACTTTTCTACGGTTCTTCCAGGTTGGAGGATCTTTTACCGAGTGTTATTCATTTGGACCGGACCAGATTGACTCCACATCCAGCTTCAGACGTCCCAACGTGATTCCGTTGCCAAACTATTTCTCTGATTTCGACAACGCCGACGCCATGTTATATTTCAGAAAGAGACTTCCCTGAACGAGACACACAATAAGAAAACAGAAAGATGTGTTATTCCTCTGCAGGGTTCTTTCCATAATAACAGTCTTTACCCGTTGGAGGTAAAACAAGCTTTAGTGGACGAGCATCAGCGGGGAGGAGCAGCTAGAGCATCACGTTGCTGCAGCGGTCTCCTTCCATACTGGACCAGATCAAAGATGCTAGTCATCAGTCACTCAGACACAAACACATGAAAGGTAATACAACGTATTGGAGTTGTATTTTAGGAAGGTATTCCGATGTCTTTTCAGCAACTTCAGTAACAGTTTGAAATAACTATTGAGCCATTTTTGGGGGTTTACTGAACACGCCGTAGGCCTGACCGACCGACCCGCTGACCAATCACACATTACTAACTGCTGACATGGCACTTTATCCGTGCATGGATGCAACGCCCGTTAAGACACATTACAGATACATCCAGCTCACCTCAGACGCAGCTCCTGGATCAGTCTCCCTGTGTCCTTCCTGCCTCCTCACTGACCCTGTTCTGTTTGTGCCTGGTCTCCCCTGCAGGTTCCAGTGCCCTCAGTTGCCCCAACACTCCAAGTTAGTTTTCATCCCTCTTGTTTTTTACTAATGCTTCCTCCCATTCTTGCCTCCTTTTTGTTTTTCATACACATCATCCATGTGAACTATTTGACCCCATCCCCTCCTCATGTCAGACATTCACACACATGGCTGTCATTGAAATATAATTCATATATATTGAAATACAGTAGAGACACATAACAGTTATAGAAGCAGGTATCAGCGTAAGATGCATCTCTTCCTACTTCCTACTGACCTGTGGCATTATGGGACTTCTTCAACCAATCGGCATGCTCGTTGGTGCTCACCAGTGTGGTTATGGTATGCTGTAGAAGAGCTGCACAGTCATGCATCCTCCCTCTGCTCACCACGCCACTGTGTGTGTGTGTGTGTGTGTGTCTGTCTGTCTGTCTGTCTGTCTGTCTGTCTGTCTGTCTGTCTGTCTGTCTGTCTTTGTGTGTGTGTGTGTGTGTCTTTGTGTGTGTGTGTGCGTGTGTGTGCGTGTGTGTGTGTGTGTGTGTGTGTCTGTCTGTCTGTCTGTCTGTCTGTCTGTCTGTCTGTCTGTCTTGTGTGTGTGTGTGTGTGTGTGTGTGTGTGTGTGTGTGTGTGTGTGTGTGTCTGTGTCTGTCTGTCTGTCTGTCTGTCTGTCTGTCTGTCTGTCTGTCTGTCTGTCTTTGTGTGTGTGTGTGTGCGTGCGTGTCTTTGTGTGTGTGTGTGTGTGTGTGTGTGTGCGTGCGTGCGTGTCTTTGTGTGTGTGTGTGTGTGTGTGTGTGTGTGTGTGTGTGTGTGTGTGTGTGTGTGTGTGTGTGTCTTTGTGTGTGTGTGTGTGTGCGTGTGTGTGTGTGTGTGTGTGTGTGTGTGTCTTTGTGTGTGTGTGTGTGTGTGTGTGTGTGCGTGTGTGTGTGTGTGTGTGTGTGTGTGTGTGTGTGTGTGTGTGTGTGCGTGTGTGTGTGTGTGTGTGTGTGTGATGGACTATACTCACCCCTTCCCCTCTCACTGCAGGGATGAGGGAACATCCTCCCGTCTCTCTCTGTGAGCTGGCCGACTACATAGAGAGGCTCAAGGCCAACGACGGTCTGCGCTTCTCTCAGGAGTACGAGGTAACGCTCTCATCAGAACACGCTTCATGTCTGGCAGCTTACTGTATGCCCCTCAAAGTGCTTTTACGCTCCATGCCACCATTTACCCATTTGGACGCATGTGATACCGTGCGAGGGCCATCGGGACTACAGACCATGTAAGAAGAGGACGTAGTCATGGTGACGTCATCCGTTGGTTTGTGGACTGACTCCAGTTCAGAGATTTCGTCGTCGCCATCTTGGAATATAGCCATCGCCATCTTGTGGTTTCTTGCAACCACTGAATGTAAATTAGCATATTTGGAATGTGGAGGAGTGATAGAGAGAATGCAGCTTTAACACATGAAGCATAGACTTCTATACAACCAGAGGAGTCGCCCCCTGGTGGTCAGGAGAGAGAATGCAGCTTTAACACATGAAGCATAGACTTCTATACAACCAGAGGAGTCGCCCCCTGGTGGTCAGGAGAGAGAATGCAGCTTTAACACATGAAGCATAGACTTCTATACAACCAGAGGAGTCGCCCCCTGGTGGTCAGGAGAGAGAATGCTGCTTTAACACATGAAGCATAGACTTCTATACAACCAGAGGAGTCACCCCCTGGTGGTCAGGAGAGAGAATGCAGCTTTAACACATGAAGCATATACTTCTATACAACCAGAGGAGTCGCCCCCTAGTGGCCAGTAGAGAGAATGCAGCTTTAACACATGAAGCATATACTTCTATACAACCAGAGGAGTCGCCCCCTAGTGGCCAGTAGAGAGAATACAAGGTGTAAGACACTTCCGTATCGATGTCTGCTGCCTGTTTGTAGTAGTGTAGTGTGTAATTAAATTCATTTATGTTCATAAAGTCAGGTCCGTTTCTATTACATTTTTTAGAAACACTGTGAGCATTTGCATTGAGTGCATAAATCCAGAATGTTTCTAGTTTGGTTAAAGTTACGCAATAGAGACTATAGTGCATCTTTATAAATGTGCCTCAGAAGAGTCAAAGTTAAAACATGCAGATATGTGTCCACTATGCACTCGCTCCACCATACTCTGCCTGTGTAAAGAAAGAAAGCAGGGAATATATGATACAGCCATTAAGGGATCAGATTAAACTCTTTACCAACAACTTTCAGATGGATACAATGTAGATATTAATTACTTTTACGAATGAAAGGCCAAAATAAATCATGATGTCAAAATGTGTTGCTTTAAAAAAAAAAAAAAATCAACTTTGTCCCAGTTAGAGCAGAAATGTAAAATATATATTTTAAACCAGCTGTGTATTTAGCTTTAAGATTTCGGCTTCATTTGGTTGTTATGTTTGCTTGAACTTGAAGGCTACAAATTAAACAGCTATCTAATAAAAATACTCTTTCGAGATGCATCATGGGAAATGTAAGACCCAGCATTTTGGGAATTTGATCCATGTTGGGGGCAAAATGTCACTCTTTTGCAAGTCCACAACTTTATGGAAATGACTTCAGTTAATTATTATATGGTGCAGTAAGCAAATATCAAACACCGCTTTTTTTTCTTTTCTTAAAAGCCAATATGTACATGCTCTTGATTTATTAAAGCTGATCATAGTGAAGAAAAGGGGGAAAAGACAGTAAAGAAAAATAAAGTCTTGTCAGGGTAAATAATATGCCTCTGAGATGACAAAGCCATAAATATGAACATATAGGCGAGCTGCTCCTTGTGGTGACACATGTTTCATCTGAGTGTTTTCAGACTGTGGTCAGGGAGAAGTAAACAACTATATTGCATACAATCCGTTTTTATTCTATTGACCTGCAGGTTTCTTTTTCGTGTAACTTAGTGATGTTGGAAATTGCTTTTTGTTTCAGTCAGGCCAGCGATGAATATATATTTTTCTCATGGCCATCTCGAAAATCTATTTTCTCACTAAAATACCGAACACAGTACATTTTCCAGGCCAGCTTTTCCCCTGATGTGTTTCTACTCGTGTATCCAGCTGGCTGACCATCGCACAGTTAAAGTTCAGCATTGTTAAAAAAAAAGAAGAAAAGACGAAGAAGAATAAAAAAGGATGCTGCTAAATGTGCATAAATCTCTGCCTCCTTTCCAAGAATAACATCCCACTGCTTTTACCTACTGTAAAGGCAGTGAGGGATTATGGCTTGTTGATGTCCTACAAAGGGAGGTAATTTGCATTTAAAGTGGTGAATTTCCAAGCGGATAAACCAGGACAGATGGGTGCACTGTTTATGCACCCTAGAAGGAAGGGGGCATATAAATTATGAAACAGCAGCCGAATCAACTTTTGTACCTTTACAACTTTGTTCTTACTCGATATGGTGACAGCTTACAATGTCGTGGTGAGCCGAGCAAAATGTGTCTAACTGGGAATAGATTAAACAGATAAACATGTTGTGATTTGATGATACTAAATCCACAATGACAAGCATGCATGTTTGTATTCATTAGCCTAATAATGAAAATGAATACTTAAAAATATTTATTTAAAAATACTAAAATGTTATACAATTTACGTCCCATGGCGGCCCCATTAAAATAATCAGTGGCTCAACCCTGTCTCTCAAGCACACACACACACACACACACACACACACACCTGTTTCCATCACTTGAGAGGACTTCCCATTGACTTACATTCATTTCCTCTGGATTTACCTGACCCATAAGCACTACTTGCCTAATCCTTACCCAAACCTTAAATCAAGTCTTCCCCCGCAAATGTAATACGTTATGTCACAGGGATTTGCATTTCATCTGCAAAAGGAAGTGGTCCCCACACTGTGGCTGTGTACAGATTCATGTCTCCACAACATGAGTAACACACACACACACACACACACACACACACGCACACACACGTAGTGTATGTGCTCTTGCGTCCTGTAGCATTGGAGCTAGCAGCCATTAGTCCGCAGTAAGAGCAGCAGGGCTTGAAATGGAAGCTGGTAACGGCTGTGTTTAAGATGAGCGCTGCCAGAGGATCTCACAGCTTGTTACAGCTGATGAATGAGTCTGTTTGGGGGCTGGAGACCACTTCATATACTGCACATGGACTCTGAAACCGTTCTTCTCTTCATCACATAATTATGATTACATCTATTTCTTAGCCGTATCAAATGAGGAAAAGCTAGTTTGCGCTAGTAAAACTGAGTTTTGTCCTTTTACTGAGCCTCAGGCTTCTTGTTACAGCTCTTTTGAAGTATCTGCGTTTGCAAGACTCTGCTGTGGGTTGTCTGGAGCTGTGGTATGTGTCTTGTTGTTTAACAGTGCTACATTTGAAATTCAGAGCATATTTATGATTTGAAGTATTGCCTCCAAAAGGCTCTCAACATGGCGGCGGCTAGGAGCTAACGGTGCTAACAGGAAGAACAGTGCAAACAATAGCGACCGTGCTGACAGAGGTACCACCGTTTACCTGAGGGGGAACCGGAGGCTGGGTGCTAAGTTTCTGGGTCGGAATGCCGTATTCAGCGGTAACCGCCTTATGAGAGCAGTGAATAGCGGCAGTGACTAGCTAGCTAGCTATTTAAATACTACAAGAGCGGCCTTTTGAGAGAGTTCCAGCCAGCTCACTGTGAGGACTGTGAGCGTGACTAGCTAGCTAGCTAGCTAGCTACCGACCCCAGTTTGTGGAGCTTCTCGGAAAACTGTTTAAATGTGCCATCAATTGATAAAAATATAGTAAAACTGCCAATATTTGAAATCTACACAGTTGATTTCTTGCCTCAAAAAGTATCATAAATGAAACTAATAATGAAATGGCATACAAAGGTTTTGGAGTAAGACATTTATCTCTGCTTTGGTGCTTTGCCCTCGGGCATCTTTGCTTATCTTTCTTATTTTAGAGGGGTGGAAAAATAGCTTATTTTGTTGTTTAATAATGTGGAGGACTTTTTTTTTTACTGTACAGCAAACAATTATCATAGACACGCATATGGTCAGTGCATTCATATTTGTGTATCTGAGGTCCAGGAAACTAGATCTAGAAATGTACCAGTGTACATTTTGATGCAAACATTTGAAGTGACAGAAAGGATCAGATAAAAACCCAATCTGATCAAAGCCTATAATGACTTCTGCAATGTGTATTAAAGGGATGGATTGATTTTCCTTAACTCAGTGAACGAGGCAGCAGGTGGCAGAACCAATGAACACGCTTCAGGCCCGGCTCTTCCTCCTCCGTGTTCACCTGCTTTGTTTGTTGTCGGTGGAGCTGCAGTGTGATGGCGCTGACACACTCGGTAAGCGATCGACACGTCGGCGGAGCACATTAGCGGTGATGTGAGTGGCTTGTCAGTGCAGCGCGCTGGAAGCCTTACCTAACAGGCTGTTAAATAAGATGTGCATTCAACCTCTTTCTCCATTGTCATTATTATCAGTTGTAGACTGGAGGGGGAGCAGCCAGTCAGGAGGAAAAGCAGCAGGATATTAAGAGTCCTTGTCACGGCTTCACGTGTGTGTGTGTGTGTGTGTGTGTGTGTGTGTGTGTGTGTGTGTGTGTGTGTGTGTGTGTGTGTGTGTGTGTGTGTGTGTGTGTGTGTGTGTGTTTGTTTTCCAGATGATGCAAGATAAGTAGAAGCTTGAAAGGTCAATCTTGAATAACAATCTTCAGCATGTCATTATTCAGCTAAACCTGCGGCGGCATTCACAGCCTGCAATCGATAGAGACCAATCATCGGGCGGCACAGCGAAAAGCTGTCTGCACTCTGCCATCACTGCAACACAGGCGTGGGTTTTCCATCTCCAATGCAGGGTACAAATAAATAAGTAGAAAATACTATTTAGAGAAGCATCTTTCACCATCTGTTCTCTTTTTTTATTCCAAGACAAAAAACAGAACACTAACGGGTGCACGAGGAAGACGAGAACAGTGAATACAGAGCAGTTAACAAAATAAGAGCACAAGGTGATGTTAGTTGAGTGTGTTGATTTGACGTTCAAGTTATTGTTGGATTTTAGTTATTGATAGGAAATAGTAATTTTTTGCGCTGACCACAGGTGGCACCTCCAGTTCTGCAGAGTGAAGCTGATAAGGAAGTGTCTTAAAACCTGCATTCTCTCTCCTGACCACCAGGGGGTGACTCCTCTGGTTGTATAGAAGTCTATGCTTCATGTGTTAAAGCTGCATTCTCTCTCCTGACCACCAGGGGGTGACTCCTCTGGTTGTATAGAAGTATATGCTTCATGTGTTAAAGCTGCATTCTCTCTCCTGACCACCAGGGGGAGACTCCTCTGGTTGTATAGAAGTCTATGCTTCATGTGTTAAAGCTGCATTCTCTCTCCTGACCACCAGGGGGTGACTCCTCTGGTTGTATAGAAGTCTATGCTTCATGTGTTAAAGCTGCATTCTCTCTCCTGACCACCAGGGGGTGACTCCTCTGGTTGTATAGAAGTCTATGCTTCATGTGTTAAAGCTGCATTCTCTCTCCTGACCACCAGGGGGTGACTCCTCTGGTTGTATAGAAGTATATGCTTCATGTGTTAAAGCTGCATTCTCTCTCCTGACCACCAGGGGGCGACTCCTCTGGTTGTATAGAAGTCTATGCTTCATGTGTTGAAGCTGCATTCTCTCTCCTGACCACCAGGGGGTGACTCCTCTGGTTGTATAGAAGTCTATGCTTCATGTGTTAAAGCTGCATTCTCTCTCCTGACCACCAGGGGGCGACTCCTCTGGTTGTATAGAAGTCTATATAAATGACTCCACTTCTCTTGATGTATTCCCTCAGTAAACATTGTAAACATGAGTTTATGTCTCAATCTCTAGTTTCAAGTCTTCTTCAATACAGCATGATGTTCATTTAGTAAATGATGGTCATTTAGAGTCAAACAGACCATAAAGCAGGGAAACCCAGAATCCCATTCTGTCTGTTGTTGGAGAGCAGAAGGAAGAACTGAAGCAAGAAACAAGAAGTGTAGAAGGTTTATCAACTATGTCACTCGCCAGAGGAATGACTGCACTCTGCTGTCCATAGAATATACAGCTTACCATGAGTTTCAACAAGACGAAGAGTCAACGGAGTCGTTGACGACACTGTGGTTGCAAAAAACATGTCTAAATGTTGTACTTTGTGTCATGCTTTTGTACACGTTAACACAACATACAATGGAGGCTGATGAATGCCATGTTCAAGCATTAACAATCATAAAATCACAAGTATTGGTCAAAGTGGAATTTTGACCTGACTGGCGGTGCTGGAAGAAAAGTCCGACGCCCACAGACACGCCCACAGACACGCCCACACATACGCCCAACTATACGCCCACATATACACCCACAGACACGCCCACCTATACACCCACATACACACCCACAGACACACCCACAGACACGCACACATACACGCCCACATACATGCCCACAGACACGCCCACATACACACCCACAGACACACCCACAGACACGGCCACATACACGCCCACATACATGCACACAAACACGCCCACAGACACGCCCACAGACACGGCCACATATACGCCCACAGACACGCCCACATACACACCCACAGACACACCCACAGACACGCCCACATATACGCCCACATACACACCCACAGACATGCACACAAACACGCCCACATACACGCCCACATACACGCCCACATGCACGCCGACAGACATGCCCACATACACGCCCACATATACGCCCACATACACACCCACAGACACGGACACAAACACGCCCACAGACACGCCCACATACACGCCCACAGACACGCCCACATACATGCCCACATATACGCCCACATACATGCCCACAGACACGCCCACATATACGCCCACATACACACCCAAAGACACGGCCACAGACACGCCCACATACACGCCCACATACACGCCCACAGACACACCCACATACACGCCCACATACACACCCACAGACATGCACACATACACGCCCACAGACACACCCACATACACGCCGACAGACACGCCGACAGACACGCCCACATATACGCCCACATACACGCCCACATACATGCACACAAACACGCACACATACACGCCCACATACATGCCCACAGACACGCCCACATACATGCCCACATATACGCCCACATACATGCCCACAGACACGCCCACATATACGCCCACATACACACCCAAAGACACGGCCACAGACACGCCCACATATACGCCCACATACACACCCAAAGACACGGCCACAGACACGCCCACATACACACCCACATACACGCCCACAGACACACCCACATACACGCCCACATACACACCCACAGACATGCACACATACACGCCCACATACACACCCACATACATGCCCACATACACGCCGACAGACACGCCGACAGACACGCCCACATATACGGCAGACACGCCCACAGACATGCACACATACACGCCCACAGACACACCCACATACACGCCCACATACACGCCCACATACACGCCCACATATATGCCCAAATACATGCCCACATACACACCCACATACATGCCCACATACACGCCGACAGACACGCCGACAGACACGCCCACATATACGCCCACATACACGCCCACAGACACACCCACATACACGCCCACATACATGCCCACAGACACACCCACAGACACACCCACATACACGCCCACATACACGCCCACATACACGCCCAAATACATGCCCAAATACATGCCCACATACACACCCACATACATGCCCACATACACGCCGACAGACACGCCGACAGACACGCCCACATATACGCCCACATACACGCCCACAGACACACCCACATACACGCCCACATACACACCCACATACATGCCCACATACACGCCGACAGACACGCCGACAGACACGCCCACATATACGCCCACATACACGCCCACAGACACACCCACATACACGCCCACATACACGCCCACATACATGCCCACAGACACACCCACAGACACACCCACATACACGCCCACATACACGCCCAAATACATGCCCAAATACATGCCCACATACACACCCACATACATGCCCACATACACGCCGACAGACACGCCGACAGACACGCCCACATATACGCCCACATACATGCCCACAGACACGCCCACATACACACCCAAAGACACGCCCACATACATGCCCACAGACACGCCCACATACACACCCAAAGACACACCCACATACACGCCCACAGACACGCCCACAGATACGCCCACAGACACGCCCACATACACACCCACAGACACGCCCACATACATGCCCACATACACGCCCACATACACACCCACATACACGCCCACAGACACGCCCACAGACATGCCCACAGACACACCCACATACATGCCCACATACACGCACACAGACACGCCCACATACATGCCCACAGACACGCCCACATACACGCCCACATACACGCACACAGACACGCCCACATACATGCACACAAACACGCCCACATACACGCCCACATACATGCACACAAACACGCCCACATACACGCACACAGACACGCCCACAGACACGCCCACATACATGCACACAAACACGCCCACATACACGCACACAGACACGCCCACAGACACGCCCACAGACACGCCCACATACACACAGACACGCCCACATACACGCCCACAGACACGCCCACATACACGCCCACATACACGCCCACATACACGCACACAGACACGCACACATACACGCCCACAGACACGCCCACATACATGCCCACAGACACGCCCACAGACACGCACACAGACACGCACACATACACGCACACAGACACGCCCACATACACACCCACATACATGCCCACATACACGCCGACAGACACGCCCACATATACGCCCACATACATGCCCACAGACACGCCCACATACACACCCAAAGACACGCCCACATACATGCCCACAGACACGCCCACAGACACGCCCACATACATGCCCACAGACACGCCCACATACACACCCAAAGACACACCCACATACACGCCCACAGACACGCCCACAGATACGCCCACAGACACGCCCACATACACACCCACAGACACGCCCACATACATGCCCACATACACGCCCACATACACACCCACAGACACGCCCACATGCTTGGAGCGCTCTGCACTGTTTATCCGCGGTCTCTTCTGGCCGTGTGGAAGTGAAGGCCTCCTCTGTTCCCTCTGGCGTAGCGCTGGTGGTCCATCACTCAGCCTAATGTAAAGCTTCATCACAGGCTCTGTTCTGTTACTGTCAGGCACTGAGCTGCTGGGTGGAAGGGATTCAGGAGAGTCCAACAGTCCAGTGTGTGTCCCGGGGCTTAGAGATCATCCAGGGCTTTTCATATTTCATATTATAGAGCCGCTGGATGAATTAGTTTCGCTGTCACATTTATTGGTCCGGACTCTTCTCTCCAAGCGCTGACCGGCTTTAAAAAGCAGCAACGAATAGAGGCAGTATTGTAATGAATGGTAACCTGCTCTCTCTCTCTCCAGTCTGTGGATCCAGGACAGCAGTTCACCTGGGAGCACTCCAACCTGGAGGTCAACAAGCCAAAGAACCGCTATGCTAACGTGATTGCCTACGACCACTCCAGGGTCATCCTCACCCCTGTGGACGGTGAGAGCGACTCCACGGGCCTTCATGTGTGAACAGGCTTCTATCAGAGACAACCTAAGTGTATTTCAACACCTTTTAGTGAGAAACGCAGCTGTTTCCTGATTGGCCCGCTCACTTTGTCCGGCTCGTTCCTCACCGCAGGAGTCCCGGGCAGCGACTACATCAACGCCAACTACATCGACGGCTACAGGAAGCAGAACGCCTACATCGCCACCCAGGGGCCGCTGCCGGAGACGCTGAGCGACTTCTGGAGGATGGTGTGGGAGCAGAGGACCTGCACCATCGTCATGATGACCCGCCTCGAGGAGAAGTCACGGGTGAGCCTGGAGAAATGATGATGACACCGGCCTCAGTTTTGAAGGCCTCATGCTAACAAGCAAACACAGCGGTTCTTAGTTCAAGGTCATTATACAGCAATGAAAACATAGTTTTGAATATTATATTACATCTTAGCTAATAGATCCCCTGAAATGCTCCCAACACTGCTCCATTAAGAATGTACAGAAATAAATAGAGCATGCTCAGTTTTCAGTAGAAGAAACGGATAATACATCATCATCATCAACGGATCATAAAACCCACGGATCGGATCAGCACGGAATAAAGAGCAAGTATAACTTTTACAGATGCCTCACGACGTTTCTTTGCTGCTGATACTAATTGACGATCATTAAGATCCATATTAGCAGATAGTTTACTAGTCTAAAAGTCCCAGATATCCTTTCAACCGTTTTATTTTTTTATTAAAACAAATCTTGTCATTAGTAGTTTTATTGATGTATTATTAGAGTTTGTGTAAAGGTCATAATTCATCTCTGATATTCATGTTGTTGTGAAAACATCTCCATCAAACAACTTTATTCAAGTTTCTCACCAACACTATATCTTACTAGATTACATTTGAACACACCGTGATAACGTTATAATTTACTTTCGCCCAGTACTCATTTTCACTGAACAGAGCCTGAACGCATCATCATGTAACTGAACATAACCTCCATTCGTTAGCCGTTAGCGGTGCTGCTAGCGCTACTAGCTCACCTGTTGATTAAACACTGATTGGTTGTTTACAAAGTCACATGATCAGATTGATGACTAGAAAAGCATAAATGATTGTGTATTTGACTGAATATCGGCGGATAACGACTTTATTTCACACTGTGATGGTAAACTTCAATCTGTGTAATTAGTCGCGGTTAACAACAGCGAGGGGCTCCGTACGGATCACGGATCAGCATCCACCTTCTTTCAGTCAAACAAAGGTCACCTTATTAAAACTCAGGTCAGACCCCACTGACATTTGCTTTAATTAAGGCCGGTTGCCCTCGGGGTCAGGGCGGACCCATCGCAGAGGGCCAGGCGTGTTGGGGCTTGATGGTGCAGGGCATGTTTCCATCACAAAGGATGGGGTCTTTACCCATGATGCTTGTTACTGTTGTTACTGGGGAGGACTCAATGCCACAGTGCAAAGGGGCTGTCCCTGTCTTTCCTCTAGAACCGGTTATAGTGCTACCCCATGGGGTTTCATCAGGAAACCACCTAGTGGGTTCTGTTAAGAACCATTTTATATCCCAATGGGTTTTATCTAGAACCCCAAATGGTTTGGGCTGACGTGGTTCAGCAAAACAGTCTTGGTTTCCGATCACAGTTTGTTGGGGTGGTGGGCTGGATTGTGGTGCTTTCAACATTCCTTGAAGAACTCATTCTTTCGGAAAGGTTCTTTGGATGAAAATGGTTCCTAATTGAACCGTTGCGTACTCACAGGTTTGATCGTGGGATCATTTTGTGATTATTCTCTCTGGATATGGAAATATAAAAAAATTGAGCGTATCAGCCTATGAGGCAAGTTTTGCGTATTAGCTACTCACATCTACTCGCGTCTTTGCATTGACTTTACATGGCATTTGCATCACACAAATATCTGCTTTGCATTTGGTGTGAACACTTAAGTCTCACAAATAACTCTTGGAAACAAATTCTTTGAAAATAAGAGACTTCCAGAAGCGAATGGTTCTGTAAGAACCTCGCCCTTCTGAAAGAAGCCTTTGGGAACCACTTTCTCATAACTACTACTAAACAAAAGTGTATCATTACCTTCAGCTACCTTAGCTGTCATGTTTCCATGGCTCTGTCATGCTGCTGGCGGCCTGAGGGACGAGGCTTCCAGCCACCAGGCAGACGAGAGCCAGCAGGGCAGGGACACTTTTATTTGAATGATTTCAGCCCTTTTTCACGTTGTTAATAACTCCACAACCAAGGGGCAGAACTGAGGGCCACGGCCGTGTGCCGTTATATTTGTGACAGAGACCATCAGCCCACTGCCGGAGCCAATAACACCGTCTGGGGCTCAACTGGGGGTCCAGGAAATATGAGGGTCCCAGGTGACGGCTGCAGCCGATAACCAAACTGTCTCTGAGGTTTGAGGCACTCGTGCGTTACTGCATGTCCATGAGAGGACTAACGGATCATTTTTAAACAAGTCTCCATTGTTGTATTCATCAACAATGCAGTGTGCAGGTACAACCCACAATACAAATATGATGGCCATTCAAAAAACATGTGTTCAATGTTCTGCTATTAATCCTTCCAGAAAATGGCACAATGATAATTATTTTTGTGTCCTTGAAAAATATCTAACAAAGTGAACCTCGGGGTCGGAATATTGAAGCCAATGTGGAAGTGCCTTAAACTAGTTATGTCTGATGGCCATCAGGGGGCGACGGATGTCAGATCTTTACAAAAGCAAGACGCCAGCAGTGTTGACTGGATAGACTTAACACCAGGCATGGGCTGCGGTCGAATAGTCCAATAATGACCTCCTAACGTCTGACCCTAAGCACTTTTCCTTAACCTCTGTGGAAAACGTCACGGGGTTAAGGAAAGGTGGGAAGGAGAATTCATAAGGAGTTAGGAGAAGACAACCGCGGTGTTTGGCAAATCCGACTCCACTTTCACTAAGCGACGTAGTTATGACGCGACGGCAGGCGCATGTTAGTGACGTCAGTCTGTAGCCAGCGGTGAAACTACAATGTTCTGAAGAAGGACTACAAAAAGCGCAGTTTATATACTTCGTCCGTCTTCTTACAGTGTTGCGTCATAACGACATAAACAACCCGGTTCATATATTACTTTAATAACGAGGTTGGAATAGAAATGAACGAAGGAATATGAAAGTGAAACCAACGTACAAAGCTACTAAAACTGTCTCTTTGTTCAGTTTCAAACATGCTGAATTAAATACGTTATCCCACAAACGATGTGTGTCATATATGAGTGTCTCATATCCTGTTATGTTGTTATGGTTTATTTACATGCAGATTATAATCTGATCATAAAAATATGCAGACAACAGTTTATGAAACACAACTCGTGTTGACTTGATATGTTTTATTGTAATGTGACAAAATAGTTGGTTAAAAAGATGATAATCAGAAACATGACTCAGACTGAAGAGCTCGTCCAGTTTAACTCTTTCACTAAAGCTTCTGTAACTGAAGTCAAATAAAATAAAAGAGTGAGGCTGAAGCTGCAGTTCAACACCAGAGAGAATATAAAATACGTCAGTTTCATCACTTTACATCAGTTTCATCACTTTACAGCAGTTTGATCACTTTACAGCAGTTTGATCACTTTACAGCACTTTTCAGCAACGTAACGTTTGTAGTTTGCCAGCAGGTTTAACAGATTATTGAAAATATTTCCAAGTTATAGCAACAGTTATTTACATGATCTGCGTTTGTCGGTCATGATCGTCTGTTCTCGTGAACGGCCGAATGATACGTCACTTTAAATGTTGCCGCCGCAAGGAATTGTGGGTCGGCATTATCTCCTCTCCTTTCGTAAGGAAGGTCCAGTGGTTCCTATGCTAAAGGAGCTAAGTTAGGAAGCATGAAGCTCCTTTCCTTTGCGTTTGGACAATTCGACCGGCACTTATCATGGCGGCCACTGAGGTACTTCCGGGTCATTTCACTCAGTTAGGAAGGTTCCTCACCAAAATGGACTATTCGACCGCAGCCTTGGATTCCTAGTGATTCCTAGAGGTGAGCTGTACCACTGTGAGGAATGGAGAGGTGGACTGTACCACTGTGAGGAATGGAGAGGTGGACAGTACCACTGTGAGGAATGGAGAGGTGGACTGTACCACTGTGAGGAATGGAGAGGTGGACTGTACCACTGTGAGGAATGGAGAGGTGGACTGTACCACTGTGAGGAATGGAGAGGTGGACTGTACCACTGTGAGGAATGGAGAGGTGGACTGTACCACTGTGAGGAATGGAGAGGTGGACTGTACCACTGTGAGGAATGGAGAGGTGGACTGTACCACTGTGAGGAATGGAGAGGTGGACAGTACCACTGTGAGGAATGGAGAGATGGACTGTACCACTGTGAGGAATGCAGAGGTGGACAGTACCACTGTGAGGAATGGAGAGATGGACTGTACCACTGTGAGGAATGCAGAGGTGGACAGTACCACTGTGAGGAATGGAGAGATGGACTGTACCACTGTGAGGAATGGAGAGGTGGACAGTACCACTGTGAGGAATGCAGAGGTGGACAGTACCACTGTGAGGAATGGAGAGGTGGACTGTACCACTGTGAGGAATGGATGCTCAGGAGATGTGACCAACAGAACCACATATCCCAGTTCTTCTCGCGTCTCAGTTCTGTTCTCGTCCTTCTGTCTCTATAACCCACACATAGCCATGTTGTTAGAGAATAAAGCCGTGTCTGTGTCTTGCAGGTGAAGTGTGACCAGTACTGGCCCGGTCGAGGCACGGAGACGTATGGGATGATCCAGGTGACCGTGCTGGACACCGTGGAGCTGGCCACCTACAGCGTGCGCACATTCGCCCTCTACAAGGTGAGACCTTCAGCCAACACAGGCTGTGTCATCAGCAAGGTAATATCATGAAACAGACAATGATGGGTTGAGTCTCAGATCCCATCGCTGTAGAACAGGAAGTGCAATCTGCTCTCCAATATCTAGTGATGACAATGAATCACTGGGTTCCACAGCTGAGAAATACATTCATCAGTGATTCAGCCTGTAAGAGAACCAAAGCACTGCTCTTCCTCGCTGCTCTTCCTCACTGCTCTTCCTCACTGCTCTTCCTCACTGCTCTTCCTCACTCCTCTTCCTCACAGTCCTGACATCAGAAAACTAATGCCGTGTTCACAAACAAACACGGCACGATAATTCGTGCCGTGTTTGTTGGTGAACGTTTACCGCGGTAGTTTACTCGCTGGACAATAAAAGTGTGTTCACACCAAAAGACGGCGCGCGTCAAAGGGGGCGTGGCTTATCTCCGTTGCTTCTCTCCGTGAAAAGGAGCTTCTCATTTCCGCTATCAACCATGGAATAAATAACCACTAGTTCTGCGTTATACTTGATGTGGAAGTCCCAAACATGTCGTAGTCCGCACACAGCTCTGTGAATTTCACCGACTCCTAACTACAAGTTTTACTGTAAATCTTATGAGAAACACTAAAGTACATGTATGATACAGCGTGTGATGACATACTCAGCCGGTCTCAGCGTTGTGTTTACCTTCACTGTTAACATGTAGCGTCAGCAGACTCCTATGAAGCCGCACATTGAGAGGCTGTAGCAGAGGTCACTCATCATGACCTCTGGCCTCCTCTCATCTCAGGGACTCTCTGCTGGTTCATATTGATGCAGACATGTAAATAACACAAATCTGAGAGAAAATTGGCAAAAATGTCATCGTCCTGGGTGACAACACACCACAGATCTTATTTCAGGCGCCTAACCAAACCCATAAGAAGCCGTTGAGACGAGGTCATCAGATGGAAACCTGCCGACTCATCCCGGGGTTAGGACCCTTACCTGCAGACTGTAGAACACGTCTGACATGTGCTGCGTCCATGTTGGTCCAACAGAACGGCTCGAGTGAGAAGAGAGAGGTGCGACAGTTCCAGTTCATAGCCTGGCCCGACCACGGCGTGCCGAGTACCCCACCCCGACACTGGCCTTCCTACGCAGAGGTCAAGGCCTGTAACCCTCCAGACGCTGGACCCATGGTGGCCCACTGCAGGTGAGCCAACCAAACACG
>JBAMJR010000183.1:0-52500 GCA_038501785.1 Myoxocephalus aenaeus
AGGAGGAGGAGGAGGAGGGATGGAGGAGAAGGGAGAGGAGGAGGAGGAGGAAGGGAGAGGAGGGATGAGGAGGAAGGAGAGGAGGGATGGAGGAGGGAAGGGAGAGGAGGAGGAGGAGGAGGAGGAGGAGGAGGGATGGAGGAGGAAGGAGAGGAGGGATGGAGGAGGAGGAGGGATGGAGGAGGAAGGAGAGGAGAGGAGGAGGAGGAGGATGGTATGGAGGAGAAGGGAGAGGAGGAGGAGGAGGAGGAGGGATGGAGGAGGAGGGATGGAGGAGGAAGAGAGAGGAGGGATGAGGAGGAAGAGGAGGAGGAGGAGGGATGGAGGAGGAAGGGAGAGGAGGGATGGAGGAGGAAGGGAGAGGAGGAGGAGGAGGAGGAGGAGGAGGAGGAGGAGGGATGGAGGAGGAACCCAAGGGCTTGACTGGCAGGTGAAATGTTCGGGAGGGGAATAAACTCACACATATCATGTCTTCTCTGACCCTCCAGACCTAAATGAAATAAGAGAGTCACTAAGCGCCAACGCTGCAGCCAAAGCACGCCGTCAAAGACTCGCTGTGGAATATAAAATGTACGGCGTTCAGAGCATTAATATTTGCTCAGTGAAGACATGAGCCCTCCTGGCTCTGTAGACAGACGCCATGTTTCCAGGACACGCTCATGAGACGGTTACAGCTCACAGCGGCAAGTCAAGAAAAGTCACCGTTTTGCAGTTAGTTTGTCGCAGTACCATTTAGTTGTGTGAACGGATCAGTGGACTCGTCTTGCACACTATGTGGGAATCTGGATCCTGTATTGTTGGAGTTTCATTGGACTAAAAGTCTGGATATCTCGGCTGCAGCAGTTCTCTTGTTGCCTCCCCAACTCAGGAGTGTAGTGGACGCAGCTTACCATCTTAATTGACGTTCAAGATGAGGTATTCATAATCTGTAAGGATGTCCACCACATCCACTGTCCAAAATAGATACGGGCTCTTGGCTGCTTCTGTGAAATACTGTTTCTGCAGTCATTTGGGCTTTTTGACCAACAGAACAACCACATTTCAGTTCAATTTTTTCTGTGTTTTTAGAGCAATTTCCAGTCATGTAGAAGAAAAAAAGACCACTCATGTAGCTGCCGTCCAATCCAGCTTTCCTTAACTGGCTTTTGGAGAGCTGGCACAATGCGTCTGGTTTTCTTCCACGTCCAATTTCATTCCCGCTAATAATTCGAGGAATGTTTTTAATTCCGACCCTTTTAGGACACAATTAGCCGGAGCGGCTGCGCCCTGGCCGGCTCTGCATCGGTCTCAACAAGCCACTCAGAGATGGAAAATGTTGTGCCCCAGAAGTGCTGCAAAACCGGCTCCATACTCTGAGCGTCCATGTTACATTTTACCCCGTTTCTTTTCTTCTGTACGGCCAAATCCACCTGAGCGTCTCGGAGTTTGGATAAACTGATGTGGACATCAGCTGATGGGCTTAACATGATCTCTTCTATTAATACATTAAAATAAACTTTGAAGACCTTTTTTAGAATGACATCAGTCATTTGCCATGTTGGTATTTACAGTCTGCATTAAGTCTCCATAATCATACCTGAACAAGATGACAAAAATGGGATCTGAGGAGCATTTCCAGGCGTTAAAGTCTAAATATCCGTCTGCTGTAAACATCTGTCAACAATAATCCATAAACCTTAAGAGTGTCGTCCTCTCTGAACATCAAAAGGAGTTAAAGTCAAACTGTGATAAGACGCTGCTCAGCGCACGAGCTCAGAGAACACAACGTTAGCATGCGGATGTTCAGCAGGTATAACTATTAGCATGTTGTGCTCCAATACACATGCCTAACATGCTATTTAGGAGGCCAACAAAAGAGATGTCCCAATACGTAATATGTTTAGACGCAGTTCAAGGATACGCTATTGCGTTTGACCTTTGATCTGTGCGTGAAGTCGGAGCCAGTCGGGATCAAGGACCAGGCCTAGCTCATCTTGAACGAGCCTTTTGTGGCGATTCTGACCCACAATCTCTGCTCGGCCGAAGATGAGCCCAGGTGACCAATTAGACGTCAGATATGTGCATGGGGGTCGTATAGTATTAGTCACAATCGTATGGGCTATTAGAAGGATAGCCGGAGGACATACTAAAATAGGGTGACCAGATGTCCTCTTTTTCCCGGACATGTCCTCTTTTCGAGACCTAAAAAATGCGACCGGCAGGGATTCCAAAAAACGTCCGGGATTTTGCCTCGTTGGATATTTGTGTTTCTCTGGTGTCTTTCAAACTAGTTATTACGCCCTTACAAGTTTTGGAAAATGGTATCTCCCTCACGTTCCACCTTCTTGCGCGAGCTCTGACTGTAGAGAGAACTGTCATTGGTCGGACCGATCTCAGTGTTGCCAGATGCGCGATAATTATCCTCCAAATACGACCATTTTGAGCCTTTGGTACGATACTTCGCCATTTCCAATCTGGCAACACTGAGCACCGTGCCACCTCCACTAGCTGCATTGTTTACAACAGCACATCTGCAGCCACGCCGAAACGTAAATGTAAGTTCACGGACGAACTAAAAAACAACAACATGTTTTCGCCTCGGCCGCGACGCTTCGGAAGCGGAGTGCATGACATGCAGAGCAGGCACTTACGTGTCAGTGGCAAATAAAGGTGGCAGCGATTTGGAAGCTCACGTGCACTCTGCAAAACACAAAACTGCAGCAAGAGGAGAGAGCTCATCGAGTAAAGCCATATTATGAATTTATTATTTATTATTTAGAATATTGTATTTGTTATCATTATTGCTTTAATATATGAGGAGGACTGAAAAGTGTCTTCATTTTCTTATTTTAATATGTGGCTATATAAAGTATTTATTATTTTTTATTTGTTATCATTATTGCTTCAATATATGGACAAGACACATTAAAGAAGCACTGGACTAAATGCCACAAAAAAGATTTGTTTTACATTTGCACTTTGCAATTTTGTTAAAGTTCAATAACAGATGTTCATATAGTCATTTGTGTCATTTAATTTGTGACGTTTGTATGCATTCACATATATTCATATGTGGCATGCTATACACTACCCCCCCCGCGACGAAGTGTCCTCTTTCTGACTCAAATCTGGTCACCCTAACTAAAAGTAAACGCAGCCTAACTTCACCATCTTAGCTCAGTGTGTTAGCGCGCTAACATTTGCTAGCCCGAAACAAGGATGAGGCTGATGGGAATGTCCCTCGTTTTGCAGGTATTTGGTCATAAACCAAAGAATTTGACGAATAAAAAGGTTGAAGTGATGGCGCTGGATGAAATGTTAAAGGATGTGTACAATTTGATGGTAATCTACCCAACAGGTGTTGAGACATTTTGTTAAAAGAGGTTTACAAGTGTGAATTAAATCTATGTATATGGAAGATGTATGTGTATATTTATTTTATTTTTTCTTTATTTCGAATTAATTATCTGATTTAATTGTTAATAATAATTTAGGATAGGAATATATAAGCGTTTTTTGCTTCTACCTATACCTTTTCAGTCTTTCTGTTTTGTATATTATATAGAATATTGTATTGTAATGATTGACTGAATAAAACAAACAAACAAACGCCACAAATATCGACCTCATGGTGGCGCCAGAGGAAAAGAGAGAGGACACACTTTATCCTCTGGGAACCATGAAATAAATCACTCATTGAAATCCATCAATTAGCTATATATATATATAGCTAATTGATGTTTAGAGTTGTCGTGAGTTAAAAAAGGATTGAATGAAGAGTCAATAAGTACCCGATCAACTGAGAGCGAAACAGACGTATCAATGCTTCTGCGTTGGGTTCACATCTTTACTGAGTCACTGTTTAAACATATTTCACCAGCAAATGACAGAGGAGGAAACACAAGATGGGAAGAAAAACTAAACAGAAATCACAAAAGAACAGAAATCTGTAAAAGCTTTTTTTTTTGTCATTGAGAAATGATTGTAGTTAAAAATCTGTGTTGTACCGAAAGACAGTGGAATGAGAAGATGAGGAAGAAGTGTCCAAGTAAGAATGACCTGCTCTGCGTCTGTTTGTTCGTGACTCCATCAACAGGCAGCAGCTCTGGTTTCCCTCCTTCCTCTGGCTCCCCCCGTGTGGTAATGTACAGGCGGTGCATGACGTGGATACACGGATACATTCATGACTTGAGGCGGGGACACCGAACACAACGAAACACACACTTAGCAGCAACAAACGGCAGAGGTCGAGGGACAAGAGGCGGGGCGAGGGCAGGAAAAAGAGACAAAACTGCTTCCTGTCAGAATAATCACTTTTGACTCTTTGAGTCACGGAGCGGTTCAGTCCTTCATCGAGTCCTTCATCGAGTCCTTCATCGAGTCCTTCACTGTGCCTCATCGTGTCAGACAGACGGCAGGATCCCTCATCTCATATTCCATCTGTTACGTAATCTGGATTATCTTCGTCGCCACTTCCTTCCTTCCTCTAAAAACCACGCAGCACACTCGCAGTGTCACAGATCTGTGACAGATCCGTGACACTGCGAGTGTGCACTACACGCTACACGCTACACGCGACACGCGATCCCAGCCGGCTCTTCGTCCCGTTGCAAAGAGACAGCCGGAGAGGAAGAGGAGATTTAGCCTCTCGTCACTTTCAGGTTCCTCCTCTCTCTCTGTGTGTTTGTGTGTGTGCCGGACAGTCTCCTCCCAGAGTCTGCGGCTGGCCGCGGGGCAGCCAACGGCCCCCTGTGACCTCTGACCCCTGACACTAGCAGAGGTCGGAGACGTAGTCAAAATCCTTGAAGTGGTCCTGTTCCTTGGAGGAGAGGATGCGGCGCTCGCGGGGCGGCGTGAGCGCCGGAGCCTCGGCCGTGAACTCCACGTCGAAGTTGCTGACGTCCTCTTTTCCTCCGATGGTCGGGACGAACGGGGGCGGGACCTTCCGCCGGAGGAGATCCTCCCAGTCGATTCCCTAAACGACAGGGAGGCTTTAGTTTCTCACCGACGGCACTCTGGGACGTTGAGATTAAAAAAACTGAACCCTCACCCTGAAGAACGGTTGTTTCCTCACGTCTTCAGCGTCCTTTTCTCCGGAGCCCAGACGTCTTTCTGGATTCCTCCTCAGCAACTACAAACAAACAAAAAGTACCAAATCCCCACTTTTAGTCTTTGTGGTCTCAGTGATCAGTGACTTCAAATGTTTTCGTAGAATATTTTTTAGATAAATGCAATTGTTATAGTAGGTTCAATATGGAGGATGATGATTTATGTTTGATTTCTGTCCGTGTTTTTCTGTCCTTGTCTGATTGTTCGTATAGTTGGTTGTTATGCTGTTAAAATGTATTTACATTTTTTTTATTTAATTTAACTTATTTGTTGTTGTTTTTTGTTGTCTAGTAATGTGAGGTAATGTGTAACTTGTAAAAACTTAAAATACAATGATTAAAAGAACGAATATTTTCTCAGTGGGCGGAGTCTGACCCGTCTCATGACGCCGATGGCTTCGGTGGAGAGGAAGCGAGGGTAGCGCACTTCGTCGTTCACTATGCTGTCGAAAACCTCCTCCTCATCGTCGCCTGGGAATGGAGACTGAAAGAAAGCGACTCGTTAGTTAGTCACACATTGGACCGGTGACCTCCGTCTCTAAAAGCCTCGATTCAATTCTATACACAACAAACATTCCCAGACTATCAGAGAGTGGACGTCACAGCCTCGTGTTCCTTTAAAGGGGAAAGATACCAAAGCTCATCCGCCATTACTGGCATCGCTTTGCCAGCCGCCATGTTACTCTGGTCTGGACACAAAGAGGTGGAATGAACTGCTCTTTGCAGAGTCCATCTCCACTCTATCCACTAAATGTATATCCATTAATCTATCCACTCTTTAACCTATGAATCAATTAAAGCGAACGACTCATTTCCTTTATGTGGCGCTCTTCTTTTACATTGATCCGGGAAATGTTCGAAATCCAATTCTCACCTCACCGACCAGCATCTCGTAGACGAGCACCCCGAGGCCCCACCAGTCCACGGCTCTGGTGTACGACGTGTCCGTCAGCACCTCCGGGGCCAGAAACTCAGGAGTCCCACAGAACGTGCTGGTCCTGTCCCCAAAGCCCATGCCTCAAGAGGGAGAGGAGAGTGTGAGGGTGGAGTAGATGTTAGGGGTGATGAAAGGGGGAATAAGTAACACGCTCACCTTCTTTACAGAGCCCAAAGTCGGCTATCTTCACAAAACCCTCCTTGTCCAGCAGCAGGTTGTCCAATTTAAGATCCCTGACAGAGAAAAAGGAAGTGGATTCATGTCAAATAGTATTTGTTCATCCTTTTTGTACAGTATGTGCAACTATCCAAGTGCTCACCGATACACAATCTTATGGTCGTGAAGGAACTGCAGACCCAAGACCACACAAGCGGAGTAGAAGCTGTCGGAATAACGATGCACAGATAATTCAACATATGCATACACTCGTTCATACAGTAACACAGGGTTCATACACATTCTGACCAGTGGGTTTCCATGACTTTAAACCAAATTTCCATGACCAAACATTTTGTGAAATCTCGAGGTAAACATGAAAAAGTGAGTAAATGTAGTATTTAAACTAACAATGAGAATACAAAGCATACAGTAAACCTTAAATGACACAAATGAATGAGACAATAGTTTGATTAAAAGAATAAACATTTATATAGATGCCTGTATGTATGCCTGCTTATATTTTGAGCGTCTTTCTTTTAAAAGCATATTCATTATTTCAAACTCAGCGTAGATGAACGACATGAACACATGAACATACACTTTTCCATAAACACTAACACTAACACCAACGCTAACACTTTTCCAAAAACTTTTATTTTTTTCAAGGACTTTTCCAGGCCTGGAAATAACCATTTTAAAATTCAGGTTTTCCATGACCGTAAGAACCCTGAAACAGGCAAACAGACGTAAACACACATGGAGCATGGAGCTTTCCAAGAAGGCCCACTCACCACCTCTCTTTAACACACACGCACACACACACACACACACACACACACACACACACACACACACACACACACACACACACACACACACACGCACAGCAGAACTCACACAGCGCGGGGCTCAGAAAAGACGTCGGCATGTATGTGCATCATGAGGTCTCCTCCTGCCGTGTACTCCATGACAAAGCACACGTGTTCTGGCGTCTGGAAGCACGCAAACAGGTTGACCAGGAACGGGTGGTGCGAGCCGTTGACGGTCTCAAAGATCCGCTTCTCGCACATCAGACTGGAGACAGACAGAGAGGAGGCGGGGTGAGACTGAGGTAACAGAAGGAGACGTGCCGGTTGAGGTCACCGAGCCGTTACCTTTCCACTTCATCCCTCGCCACGATGTCGCCCTTCTTCAGGGCTTTGATGGCGTACAGGCTGCTGGTCCGTTTGTACTCTGACAGCAACACCTGGAGAGATTCACATGTTTAATCAGTAATTCTCCCCCAAAAAAATAACCACGTGTCGGGTCGCGTGTCCTGACGTTCCCCTGTTTGTTTGTATGTTTTATTTATTTGTTTGTTTGTTTTCTATTCCATTTGTTTTGTTGTATTCATTGCCTTTATGGTCCTTTTTGTTTACCGTATTTAAGTTACCGGAAGTTAAAAACAGTATTCAGTGACCGATCATGTTTGAATCACCCAGCCTGAGGCATGGCGACCATAAGAAACTGTAAAAGTGTTTTTTTCCCCCCAGGCATGATGCAAAATAGTGATCCTTAATGTCTATGCTTTTCTTCACTGTAGAGCACTTTGTAAACTTTGTTTTTAAAGGTGCTAAATAAATAAAGTTATTATTATTATTGTTATTAACAAAAGTGGCCTGTGACTCCCGCCGTGCGTTTTACATCTTGAATATGTATTTGAATTTATATATTTATATATATTTATATATTTAATATTTGTTGACAGCCCTAATAACAACGTTAAAGTTGTGGGATGTACACCAAGATAATGAGCTGAAAACGAGCAGCACCAGGTGTGTTCATCTGTGAGGAAGAAGGAAGTTTGAGCACCTTCCCAAAGTGGCCCCTGCCGAGCACTGCGACCAGCTTGAAGTCCTGCAGGCAGAGAGGGCCTCTGCTGGGTCTGAGAGAGAGAGAGAGAGAGAGAGAGAGAGAGAGAGAGAGAGAGAGAGAGAGAGAGAGAGAGAGAGAGAGAGAGAGAGAGAGAGAGAGAGAGAGAGAGAGAGAGAGGTTAAAGGCAGATTATAGACATGGCATGCAACAAAACATAACAGGAGGTCATATTTAAATGTGTAAAAAACCTCCATAGCAGCTACGTGGTGAATAATGTTCAGCATGCGACTCTAACCGGCACACACACACACACACACACACACACACATTTCATATGCTGTGAAGAGCGGTTACAACACAGGACCATATTGTGTGGGGGTGTGTTCCTGGTGTCAAGCTGTGTTGGCCATAGTGCAAAAAGATATGCTCAGGTGTGCGTGTCTCTGTGTGTGTGTGTGTGTGTGTGTGTGTGTGTGTGTGTGTGTGTGTGTGTGTGTGTGTGTGTGTGTGTGAGAGAGATAGATGGGTCCCCCTTTGAGTTTGCACCTGCGTAAAGAGTTCTGGGACCGCGATCTGGTCGGCGTCTCGTGAACTGTGACATCCGGCGCAGACGGAGGCTCAATGACCGGCGTCTGTTCCTGAGGAACGCCGCAGAGATGAAGAAGAAGAAGAAGAAGAAGAAGACAAATGAGAATGTGCCAGTACAATGAGTGTATGTGGGAAAAGAAAGATGGCGGCTGACATCTGTAACGACCTTCTGTCACAGCGGACAAACAAAACCGTGAGCCGTTGACGGTTACCAGATCCCCTGCTGGCCAACCGCCTCACTCCTCCTGTGCACTCCTCCCCTCTTCCTGTCCACTCCTCCCCTCTTCCTGTCCACTCCTCCACTCCTCCTGTCCACTCCTCCCCTCCTCCTGTCCACTCCTCCACTCTTCCTGTCCACTCCTCCCCTCTTCCTGTCCACTCCTCCCTCTTCCTGTCCACTCCTCCCCCTCACTCCTCCCCTCTTCCTGTCCACTCCTCCCCTCTTCCTGTCCACTCCTCCCCTCACTCCTCCCCTCTTCCTGTCCACTCCTCCCCTCACTCCTCCCCTCTTCCTGTCCACTCCTCCCCCTCACTCCTCCCCTCTTCCTGTCCACTCCTCCCCTCTTCCTGTCCACTCCTCCCCTCACTCCTCCCCTCTTCCTGTCCACTCCTCCCCTCTTCCTGTCCACTTCCTCCCCTCACTCCTCCCCTCTTCCTGTCCACTCCTCCCCTCACTCCTCCCCTCTTCCTGTCCACTCCTCCCCTCACTCCTCCCTCTTCCTGTCCACTCCTCCCCTCACTCCTCCCCTCTTCCTGTCCACTCCTCCCCTCACTCCTCCCCTCACTCCTCCCCTCTTCCTGTCCACTCCTCCTGTCCACTCCTCCCCTCTCCCTCCCCTCTCCCTGTCCACTCCTCCCCTCTTCCTCCCCTCTTCCTGTCCACTCCTCCCCTCACTCCTCCCCTCTTCATATAACATATAAACATATAAACTAGACAACATATAACATATATTGTCTATATGTTATATGTTGTCTATTTTTTACTTTTTTTAATGTTGCACTACTTTATTTTCAGACAGTAGAGAAACGAAATTTCAGGTCTTCTGTATGTTTGCACAATATGGAAGAAGTGACAATAAAACTGACTTTGACTTTGACTTCCTGTCCACTCCTCCCCTCACTCCTCCCCTCTTCAAGACCACTCCTCCCCTCTTCCTCCCCTCTTCCTGTCCACTCCTCCCCTCTTCCTGTCCACTCCTCCCCTCTTCCTCCCCTCTTCCTGTCCACTCCTCCCCTCTTCCTGTCCACTCCTCCCCTCTTCCTCCCCTCTTCCTGTCCACTCCTCCTCTCTTCCTGTCCACTCCTCCCCTCTTCCTGTCCACTCCTCCCCTCTTCCTGTCCACTCCTCCCCTCTTCCTGTCCACTCCTCCTCCTCCTCCTGTCCACTCCTCCTCCTCCTCCTCCTCCTGTCCACTCCTCCTCTCTTCCTGTCCACTCCTCCTCCTCCTCCTCCTGTCCACTCCTCCTCCTCCTCCTGTCCACTCCTCCTCCTCTCTTCCTGTCCACTCCTCCTCCTCTCTTCCTGTCCACTCCTCCCCTCTTCCTGTCCACTCTTCCTCCCCTCTTCCTGTCCACTCTTCCTCCCCTCTTCCTGTCCACTCCTCCTCTCTTCCTGTCCACTCCTCCCCTCTTCCTGTCCACTCCTCCCCTCTTCCTGTCCACTCCTCCTCCTCCTCCTCCTCCTGTCCACTCCTCCTCCTCCTGTCCACTCCTCCTCCTCCTCCTCCTGTCCACTCCTCCTCCTCCTCCTCCTCCTCCTCTCTTCCTGTCCACTCCTCCTCTCTTCCTGTCCACTCCTCCTCCTCCTCCTGTCCACTCCTCCTCCTCCTCCTGTCCACTCCTCCTCCTCTCTTCCTGTCCACTCCTCCCCTCTTCCTGTCCACTCCTCCTCTCTTCCTGTCCACTCCTCCCCTCTTCCTGTCCACTCCTCCTCTCTTCCTGTCCACTCCTCCTCCTCCTCCTCCTGTCCTGTCCACTCCTCCTCCTCCTCCTGTCCACTCCTCCTCCTCCTCCTGTCCACTCCTCCTCCTCTCTTCCTGTCCACTCCTCCCCTCTTCCTGTCCACTCCTCCTCTCTTCCTGTCCACTCCTCCCCTCTTCCTGTCCACTCCTCCCCTCTTCCTGTCCACTCCTCCTCTCTTCCTGTCCACTCCTCCTCCTCCTCCTGTCCTGTCCACTCCTCCTCCTCCTCCTGTCCACTCCTCCTCCTCCTCCTGTCCACTCCTCCTCTCTTCCTGTCCACTCCTCCCCTCTTCCTGTCCACTCCTCCTCTCTTCCTGTCCACTCCTCCCCTCTTCCTGTCCACTCCTCCTCCTCCTCCTGTCCACTCCTCCTCCTCCTCCTCCTGTCCACTCCTCCTCCTCCTCCTCCTGTCCACTCCTCCTCCTCCTCCTCCTCCTGTCCACTCCTCCTCCTCCACCACTCCTCCCCTCTTCCTGTCCACTCCTCCCCTCTTCCTGTCCACTCTTCCTCCCCTCTTCCTGTCCACTCTTCCTCCCCTCTTCCTGTCCACTCCTCCTCCCCTCTTCCTGTCCACTCCTCCTCTCTTCCTGTCCACTCCTCCCCTCTTCCTGTCCACTCCTCCCCTCTTCCTGTCCACTCCTCCTCCTCCTCCTCCTCCTCCTGTCCACTCCTCCTCCTCCTGTCCACTCCTCCTCCTCCTCCTCCTGTCCACTCCTCCTCCTCCTCCTCCTCCTCCTCCTCTCTTCCTGTCCACTCCTCCTCTCTTCCTGTCCACTCCTCCTCCTCCTCCTGTCCACTCCTCCTCCTCCTCCTGTCCACTCCTCCTCCTCTCTTCCTGTCCACTCCTCCCCTCTTCCTGTCCACTCCTCCTCTCTTCCTGTCCACTCCTCCCCTCTTCCTGTCCACTCCTCCTCTCTTCCTGTCCACTCCTCCTCCTCCTCCTCCTGTCCTGTCCACTCCTCCTCCTCCTCCTGTCCACTCCTCCTCCTCCTCCTGTCCACTCCTCCTCTCTTCCTGTCCACTCCTCCCCTCTTCCTGTCCACTCCTCCTCTCTTCCTGTCCACTCCTCCCCTCTTCCTGTCCACTCCTCCTCCTCCTCCTGTCCACTCCTCCTCCTCCTCCTCCTGTCCACTCCTCCTCCTCCTCCTCCTGTCCACTCCTCCTCCTCCTCCTCCTCCTCTCTTCCTGTCCACTCCTCCTCCTCCTCCTGTCCACTCCTCCTCCTCCTCCTGTCCACTCCTCCTCCTCCTCCTGTCCACTCCTCCTCCCCTCTTCCTGTCCACTCCTCCCCTCTTCCTGTCCACTCCTCCTCTCTTCCTCTCTTCCTGTCACTCACTACTAATTAGTTCTCTAAAAAAACATCAGAGTAATTAATCCCATAATACTTCAACCCCGTTGAACACACCATCTGCCGCAGGCCCTCTACTCCTCTGACTCTGTGCTCGTCTAATTCTGCCGCTCTGGTCTCTAAAATGCAAGTTGGCTTTATTGTCGTGACCGTAACTAAGCAACTAAGAAAATAAGCAACTAAGCAACTAAGAAAATAAGCAACTAAGCATCACGAAAAGATGTTGCACGAGGTCCACAATACTCACATAATCATTTAGGATGTAAGAACAAATAAAAGTAAATATTATTATTATATATATCATTATTATAATAACTTAAGGTCAGAGGGATTGACCTTAAGTTATTATAATAATAATTAAATAAAATGTAGGTCACTTGTGAGGTTTGTCAAGGCTCAGTGTTCGGCCTACTATTGTTTATTTGGTACATCAATTGCAGTGGTGTATAGTAACGAAGTAGAAATACTTCGTTACTGTACTTAAGTAGTTTTTTGGGATATATGTACTCTACTTTACTATTTATATTTCTGTTTACTTTTACTTTTACTTCACTACATTTTGCAAAGAAAACTGATACTTTTACTCCGATACATTTCCCCTGAAACCTTCGTTACTCGCTACAAAATCAAATCTATCTCTAGAAAGAAAGAAAAACACATCGGGGACTGTGGTGGAACACAGACTCCACCAAGCAGGTTTTGCGAATCACAATATTCTGCATTAGCCCTCTACATCCTCTAGTCCAGCGCTCCCAAACCTTTATGCGTCACTGGCCGGTAACGTGAAGACCAAACTGTCACGGACCGGGTCCGACCTCGGAGAGACAGGAGACAACGACACCTGACGTGTGTTCGTTATGTCCAGTCTACTCCTAACTAAACCTTTAGTCCAGTCTACTGCTTAACTTATAACGCGCTGCACAAAGACAGGATGTTGGAATGGAAGCAGGTTTTCATGCTTTTTTGGCGATCTCAGGATACTCTGCCTTGGTTTTAATCCAGAACCGGCAGAGTTCACCGGCAGAGTTGAAACAGATTTAAGTTTCATTTTTAGGGTAACGTGACATATTGACATGTGTCAAGAGGTTCCGTCTGAGGTCACCACAGACGGATGTAGCTGGTCATTTTTCACAATAAAACATTTTTCCGGACTTTTTTAATTTAACTTACATTTTTCATTCATTCTTTCTGTGCGGCCCAGTACCAAGGGGCCTGGTACCAAGGGCCCCACGGACCGTTACCGGGCAGAATGAGCATACTTATAACCACACTGTTACAACTCCTTCATATGTCATATTGCTTTTTGGAGAATTACGATGATAAGTTCATAGTAGATGCAAAAGTATACTTAGGTACAATATATTATGTTGAACATAATATATATGGTTATTTTATCAACACAACTCCTGGTCCTTGGTCACGGTGACCACAGCACTTAAAAGAATAAACTTCATAATTCTCAAAATTCTGACCCATTGCTTTTTTATTAAAAGCATGTACTTGTACTTTTACTTTCAATACTTAAGTACATTTTATATCAGAAAAATACTTTTGATACTTAAGTACAGAAAATATCAGATACTTTAAGACTTTTACTCAAGTAGTATTTTAATAGGTGACTTTTACTTTTACTGGAGTAATTTTCCAGTAAAGTATCTTTACTTTTACTCAAGTACGGCTTTTGGGTACTTTATACAACACTGATCAATTGGACGTGCAAGTTTTCCAATAGACAATTTGGATATTTCGGAAAAGGAATTTAAAAAGTTTGTTTGATATTTAATCCTCTTTGGTAATTGTTTTGGTATTTGCGTGTGTAAATTGATCTTGTATGTAGCCCCAAAATGTGTTTTAAATGAGGGGAAGTCTATACATGCATTTTAATCAGGACTAACAATTGCACAGAGGAACTGAAAATGCACACTTTGGAAGTTTAAAAATGTCTAAAAATAATAATCTAATATAAACATATGAGAAAGTATCATCAGGATGGCATTTCTGCATTAGTATAGTTCACTGTAGAGGTAAAAGTTACTTTTAACATAAAATAGTTGTGCTCTGTGTAAAGTTAAGGGCAATAAGCTGGAGCTTCGCCCGACACATTTTAGGTCGGTAGAAAAAAACAAAAACGTTTTTTTCTGTCCTGTTATGACTTATTTTCTGTTATCTTTTTTTCTCAAGATTCTCCATCCCCTCGTCTTCCTCTCTCTTTCTCTCTGTCTCTCTCTTCCTGCCACCTCTCCAGTCCTCTCTCCCACATTATCACCCTCTCCAGTTTGTGTTCCTCACACCTGGTAAACTAACGCGGCTTTGGCCTTGATTTAATTAAAGCTCCCCCATCCAGTTACGTCTCATTAAAGCCGTCTCCCTGAGTCTTCAGTTCTCCATTTCTCTAATCATTCATCCTCTGCCCGTCTTAGGTTTCACTGCAGCACACAGTGCAGCCGCCTGTGACTGGAGCACTGTCTCCGAGCCAAAGCCAAAGGTAGGAAGTGAGCGGAATAGTAACACGATAGTATTACGATGCCCATCTTTTCCACCGTCTGGAGATCCTCCTTCCTCTTTGGCCTCCGTCCCTCTGACTCACCAAGGGAGCGGCGGCGTCCACCACGTCTCTCTGGAGTTCAGCTTTGGGTGAAGAGTCGCTGCCCAGATTCAGCTTCTCCACTGAGATTTCTCTGCACACACACGCACACGCACACACACACGCACACACACACACACACACACACACACACACACACACACACACACAAGAAAAACAGATCAGATTTTCTGTTACAGAAGCACAAATTAAAGCCCTTTGCTGAAACTGTTTAATCTCTATTGGATGAGTTATTTGCCGAGGTGGTGAGGTTTTAACAACTAGAGGCAACTGGATTTGATTGTGGACGTTCAGACGATTGACCTTTTCCCCAAAAGAGGCTGAAATGGTTCACTCATGTCATGAGGAACAAAAAAAAAAGAATGCAAACATGTCTCTTAACGTGTCTTCGCTGAATTATGCAAGAAGTAATGGCTCAGATAAGAAAAGGTACCGTTCATTAAGGCCAAATAACAGAGTTGTCAAAAAATTATGATTAATTAGATCTTTATCATAAATCTTATCACTTATTGTATCACTTTAAAAATGTAATTAGAAGATAACTTTCAGCACAAAGCTTGAGAGTCCTGTTTTGCATAATTTCTGCACTTAATGCCTCCTTTCTCACCAGAAAGCTGTGTCTGAATGTATCATTTCAAACACTTAATAAATACACTTACAATAAAAAAGAAATGAATTAAAAAGCATACTGGTGACCCACCCAGTGCCCTGTGTGAGTGTGTTGCCCGTGAAACTGGGAGTGTAGGCCGGTGTGTTGCTTCCACTGGGGATGGCGTTCCTCAGCAGGCGGACCCAGGTAGCGATGTCCACGTTCATCTGGCGAGCGCGCAGGAAGGCTTTACCTGAAGCGCCCAGAGAGGAATGTAAGTCAGAGAGGCAACGGCAAACCATCGAACACATCTGTTTGCCACTACGTTCTGTATTTACTGGGAAGAAGAAATTAAAGAGAATCCATTCATGCTAACTTCAGCATCTGATGGAGGAAGTCTCCTGCTGAGCTTGCATTTCCTGTAAATGTTTATCATCCAAGTTCCAGAAAATACCACAAGCCATTAACACTTTATCTGCTGCCGCGTCTCTCAACCCATTTGACCTGGAACTCCTTCCTGCTTCTTTGTTTGGGACGGGTAAAAACACTGTTTAGGTTGTTAAATTCTCCCAACAGGCTGGAAATAACTCACAATCTTAAACAAAAATGAAAGAGAAACTCTATTGATGAAACATATTACCATCACTGCTTGTTGTATGGTAGAAATGCTTCTATTGGACCTTGAGGTTGGGAAAAAGCGATCTATATTTCACTAATATTTTGTTTTTACTGAACATTCATTTGGCTTTTCAGGAGGTAATTTGGTTGCAGTGAACTGATAAAGTAGTCTTATTAGACATCTGTGTGAAATTGAGTTAAGACAAAAAATGTGTTTAATGACATCACAGTGACCTTGATCTTTGACCTTCAAAATCAAATCCGGTCCAGGTGGACGTCTGTGCCTAAATCTGAAAAAGCTCATGTGCCCGCAGACCCAGAACAAGTGTCAATAACAGTAACTAATAACACACTATATCTCTCTCTACCAGCATCTCCCTCTCTCTCACACACACAAACTTAATGTGTTATTATAATATTCTTCAACTACCACAACACACTCATCCTAAATGTTTGGAGATGGCAGTTAAACTGAAATTTTTGATTTTGACATTTCTATCCCTTTAAGAGTGAAGGGACACTCTATATTTCCGTTCAGTGAGCGTACTTGAACTCACCGTGCTGCTTAGAGAAGACTTTCTTCTGCCTCTGGAGTTTTCGGCCTCTCGCTATCACAGGGTTGAAGAAGATCACCTGAAGCAAAAGCAATATCTTGAAGCACCAACCATGCATCTACAGTGAGATCTGAGGCTGTAGCACCTGTGTATGTAAGGGTGTCTCATGCACACACAGGCTATAAGGAGCTGTGGAGGCTGATATCTATCACACTTTACCTGTCATGTGTGTGTGTGTGTGTGTGTGTGTGTGTGTGTGTGTGTGTGTGTGTGTGTGTGTGTGTGTGTGTGTGTGTGTGTGTGTGTGTGTGTGTGTGTGTGTCCTGTACCTCAGCCAGCAGCAGCCCCTGCGGCTCCAGTTCCAGCTGGACTCGGTGCCTTTGGTTGTCCAGGAACTCCTCCAGCTTCAGGTACTTCAGAGCGCACAGGGAGCGGTAATCTCTCCAGTACACTGCAATCTCCATCTCCCTGGACTAGTCGCACACAAAAACACAAACAAGAGGATGTAACGTGAAGCTTTGAGTTTTCGGTTGAACCCCAGTGTTACGGAGATTACTGTTACTCACTCTCTCCAGCTCCACGATGAACGTCTGGTCCCAGGTCTGCTCTCCAACGGTCTTCCACACTGTCTGACCCACCACTGTGTTCTCCAGCTTCAGCACCGCGCTCACCTCCACTGTAAAACACACACACCGGATCTGTTTAATGGCATGTATTCGTTGTACACTGTGAACACCGAGAGGCACCCCGTAGGAAACAAGGAACCAAGAGAAGCACTCACAGGAGAGCTCGTCGTTCTTGCCGGGGATCTTCAGGCTCATGCTGCTGGTGCTGCGGCTGTAGAGGCCGCTCAGTTTGAAGGAGGGCCGTCCGTCTCCCAGGGAGTAAGAGGGAAGAACCAGCGGGGTCCCTCTGCTCCGCCCTGGGACGACCTCCAGCAGCCCCACACAGCCCAGAAGGTGCACCTGAAGAGTACCTGGAAGGAAAAAGAATAAAAATGTGATCGATAAAGATCAGTGCTTGAAAAATTGACTCTGCAGGTAAGAAAATGAAAAGAAACAAGGAGGTCAAAGTTCAAACCAATTCCCTTTTCCAACAGTACAGTGTCTGTGCCTACCTGTGAGTGGGGAGGGTTTGCTCATGGTGCTGTACTGGTTGTGGACGTAGGGGGTGCTGTGGCGGGAGCTGAAGGCCGAGGAGGAGGTCAGCACCAGCTCCTCCTTGATGAGGCAGGCCTTGGGATGGTCCTCGGGCAGCTCCTGCAGCCTCTGCTCCAGAGAGCACCTGAGCAGGTCCAGCCGCTGGGACGACTCGCTCAGACCAAGCTGAGCCTGCACACATCATTCAAGGTTTTCTCTGAGTGCTCTTTTTTTTTTTTTCAAAATGCATTGATCTTAAGAGGGTGAATTAAGTTGCTGCAGCAGCAATGCTAATAATTAAAAAGGAAACTACTCGGTGTGACCCGAACAGTCAACTCTGTGATCGACAGAGCCTCATTCGACTGCCAGTCTCACAGTACGACGGTCGCAGTGACGGAAAATGTGGGAGGCTGAAGACACAGAGGATCGTTCATCATTCAGGAATAACAACGTGGCTATTTCTGCATGTATCGATCCGAACACTCGCGTAAGAACGTAGCACTATCAGATATAGTTTGTATTTATGAACAATGCTGATTTTGTCTCTCCCTCCTGTTGATTGTCTCTTTGCTTCCCTGTTTGCTTTCGAGCTGGAAGTTGCTACAATGTGGAAAATGGAATTCGGACCAAAAGTTCAATCAAAACTACAAAAATAAGAAAACAGCATAAGAAACTGTGTCTCTCTGTCTATTGATCGCCACTCGTACACACACACACACACACACACACACACACACACACACACACAGCTAAGCGATAGTAACACGTTTCTCGGACCATAATGCTGTTTTTACTATTGTTCTATCGATACATAAAGCTTAAATAAAGCAGCTCAGTAAGTGGAAGAGAATTGATTGCTTCTATATGGATTACTTTTGGAAAAGTTTGACATTTCGGGATATGCGCCTATTCACTTTCTTGCAGAGAGTTAGATGAGAAGAACTATTGTCACGTCTTCAAGTGCAAAGCTACAGCTGGGTTAGCTTAGCTTAGCATAGAACAAAGACTGGAATCAGGGGGAAACGGCTAACCATGTCTGTTCAAAGTTAATTACGTATTAGCTAAACCGAATAAACACATACAAATGTGGAATCGTTAACAAAATGTAACTAATATGTAACGTGTACATTTGTGCGGTGCTTCTTCGGTGTGTATCAACGTGCACAAGCATCTATCAGAGCCCGACACTGAGAACAGTGACTCGAGCGGGTTTGAATCCTGTCGGCGCGCTGACCTCAGCCATGGCCTTCTTGTCCTGGACCTTTCCCGCCCCCAGCAGTCGCAGCATGTTCTTGGCGCCCTCGGCCATGGCGTGCTCCACGCGGTAGTGATGCCACAGCTCCTCCACGCGCAGCTCCATCCCGCACATGTCCGGCTTACCTGAGACAAAGGCCAGGTTTAGCCGACGAAGCATGAACAGCGGGTACACAATAACAGCTGATCACTGGCATGGTCAAGAGATGTATAAAAAAAACTGGTTCCAGATTCAATCACAGTTATTGAGGTTGGCTTGTGTGGAAGGGTTTGCTTCTTTTCCTGTTTAGGGAAATGCTTCATGGGCTCAAATATTCACTCTCAAACGAGCAATCGTTTTGACCACATGGGTCAGCGTAGACGAGCTTTAAACACAACACCTTTTGAGTTGATAAGGTAGTGGACAGAGGGTTTTTAAAACACCAGTACTGGGTTCAATGCTGTGTTCATGAACTCGTATTTGTAAAACTACTCCGATACAACAGCAGATACCGCTACGGCAACGTGACATTAACCTCTCGAAGTTCTCGTCAGCCGAAATCGAAGTGAAGGCGGTTAGCCTTGAAGTCAGCGACATTCCCGGCACACTTAAGGTGGGCTGACCTTTAAGGTGGACCCGCTATTCTCCTTTATGTGACAAGCCGCTCCTTGTTTGGAGTTTTTGTTCTTTTTTTGTTTCTTTTAACTGTTTAAATCATATCACGGTTTAAACTTTAAACATTTAATTATTAACAAACCCGACTGCAAACAACGGTGCTCTGTTGGTATCAGGAAAACAGCAGCATTGTGTTGCAGTCAGACCATGAGGATAATCTGATGACAATAACACATGATTTATAAGTGGTATTATTAAGTACTCATATTGGTACCTAGTTTGGGCAAGTACTCAACTGCAACAACAAAAAAACAAGCGGTATCACTGCATCTCTGAATCAAGCCAGTAAAGTTGTGTTAAGAAAGAAAATGTTAATGATGAGTTAAAAGCCGAATAGAATAAACGGGCTCTGCAGAGTCGAGTGACGATCCTCTGGTGGGTTTTACACGGCACCTTTCAGTCAAGGGATCCCATATTAATGTAAAAATATCAATTCAAACGCACAGAGCCGAAGAGAGAAAAATAAAAGGAGAATGGAGAGAAAACAAACTCCCACAAGAGACTCGATCCTAGAATCGGTCAGCTGCTGCTCTCTTCCCCTTCCTGCTCGTCCTCTCTTTCATCTCCGACTCCTTCCTTCACTCTGTCGTCATCTCGGACTCGGCCCTTTCAGTCTCCCTCCCTTCCTGGCTGCCTGCATCTGCCCTGCCTCTTCTCTAACCTCTGCTAAATGAGGCATAGCTTTTAGTTGTTGGGCAACATCAAGGGGATGCAGGAACATCAATAAGGCTCTAACCTGGGAGAGCGAGAGGGCTGTAATGGAATATGTGTGTGTGCGTGTGTGTGCGCGTGTGTGTGTGTGTGTGTGTGTTGACTCGAAGACTGTACACTGTGAAGTTCTGAAGCAGGAATCGATCCATTACCACCCGCATCATAAAATATGCAGTGTTTCTAAGTTTTATAACAGGTGGGATGAAAGAGGAATCGGAAGATGAGAGCGAGGATAAAATAAAATAAAAATAATAATAAAAGGGTGATAGATACTTTGGTTGTCCTCAGATTGCTCCGTGGCCTGCATGGCCTTTCGGACCTGCATGCGAATGATGTCGATCTTCGTCTTGCTGTCCTGCAGCATCTGCTGAGCTGTCTGGAGCAGCTTCTTGTCCTGAGGAGGGGACAGAAGGCACCGCAGGAAATTAGGTCCAGAGTAAAGGGACGACATATGACACAATCTGCCGTGGACAGTAAAGAAAGAAAGAAAAAGAAAAGAAACATGCACTTTATTAATCCCCTTGGGGAAATTCTTCTCTGCATTTGACCCATCCCTGGATAGGGAGCAGTGGGCAGCCCTGTGAGGCAGTAGTGGTCGCAGTGAGCGAGGGTTTGATGAATACCTTGGTACCTCCGTTGGCATAGATCGGAATCATGTTCTCTGCTCCTTGTTTGACCTTCAGCTCGATGTTTAGCTGCCGCTCCAGAGCGGCGATGCGCTGCTGGTTGGCCGTCGGCCGGTTGAGCGACCCCGGGGACCTGGGGGCATCTGGGAAAGAGGAGGTTTTGGATGGTAAGAGGTCAGGTTACTGCTGGTGTAGCACATACTGTTAAAGACCACTGATGTTTTAGCTCATACTACAACTCTTGTCTACTGCCAAAGCCAACAATAGGTTTCTGTATTGATTTCCTGCCTTTGAGGGAGCCACTGGTTTCAGTGTATGCCAGTGTGGTGTAAAAACCACTCGACCTGTAACCCATCATATTGAATGTTTGATGTTTAAACATTAATAGATTTGATCAATTAATTCCAATTCATGGTTTAGGATGTTTGAAAATAGATTTGCACTTTAACTTGGGTAATGACGGCACACGGTGCTTCCCTGAGTTCCTGCAGTTCACGACAGGATTTCCACCAGTTTTAAATGTATTTTTATAAATGTTTTGATCAAACTAAACTGAGTTATACAACTGGCAAACTGATTTCAGGGAAATCTGCATAGCTTGTGTGTGTAACGGTAAGAGCGTGAGAAAGAAAGCGAGAGGATTAAAGTGAAAGGGGGTTAGCCCCGAAGCTAGCAATAACTTCGATCCCGGCTCACTTAAGGTGGGCTGACTTTTAAGGCGGATCAGCTATTCTCATGTTAGTGAGAAGCTCACAAAAGCAGATTGGCGGAGTCATTTGCCCTCATCTCATATGAGAAAAAGGGTGGAAAGTCATTACTGTACAGACGCGGTGGCGTTTCACATCTTTGTTTGTTTGCTTTTGTTAATTAAATTCATTGTTAAAGGGATTATTCAAACATGTTTTATTTTTTGTTTGTGTACAGACATCTGAGGTCTCCAAGGATGAATCACCATCAGTATGTTCCAAATGGCTCATCCCACAGGAGGACCACCTCTCCACGGAGGACACTGTACCTTTGTTGTCGTCGGGGCCCTTGACCACGATGTGCGCGTCCAGCTCCTGCAGCTGAGTCTGGAGGGAGTCCAGCTTGCGCTTGGAGCTGCGGATCTGCGAGTCCACCTGCTGGGCATTCCTCTTGTCGGTGGTGGCCCTGCGCAGATTCTCCGCTCCCTCCTTGATCTTCAGCTCCTTGCGGATCTCCCTGCGGATCCTCTCGCGGTGCTCGTCCAGCCGCTGCTGCACGCTGGAGTCTGAGAAGTCAGAGTTCTGGTCCAGACCGAGCTGCTGGAGCACCGACAGCCCGCCTGGATCGCTCTGAAGGAGGAGGAGGAGAGGAGAAGAGGAGGAGAGGAGAAGAGGAGGAAGGGAACGACGGTTAGGGAGAAGTCACAAAACATAATAAAGCCCACCGCGGAACACGAGTGGGACAGTTCAATTTGAGTTGAAAGCGAAACAGAATCAAAAGGCGACGTCCAGCTGAGAGCTGCTGAGTCGGGGTCACGCACAGTTCTGACGAAGTGGAGCGCGGTGGGATGAAAGGAGGGGAAAACCGGAAACCCCAAGTGAAAACCTCAACATGTGAAACCTGCCGAGCTGCGATGGCGAGGCAGCGTCAAAGCGGAGGCGGTCGCGTAAAGAGCCGAGCCGAGCTCCAGTAAACAGACACATGTGTATGAAAAGGGATGTGCAAAGACAACTTATGTATGCAGTGATTTATGGTTTTCATTCAAATAACAACCAGATATTTTCAAAAAAGAGCATAATGGTTAAAGCAGTGTTTCGCCCAGATTTTATTCCTCGTCCGCTTGTCAAAAAGTTGTTGTCATTTTTACGGTGAGGCGATCGGGTGTCGTGTGACGTCCCCTAAAGACGTCTGCAGCCAACTCATTTTGTTCCGTTCTGGAAAAGTGGAAAAGGAATATGTGTGATAGCTGCAGTATCATTATAGTTTTTTTTCCTGACTCAAAAGTAAGGACAATTCAAATTGGTAATTTACTTTAAAATCAAATTTTCATCTGTATTAAACAAATGAAGAAATATAGAAATACAAAATCGGACATATTTTTATATATATTCACATAAAAGCCAGAGACAGGGGACAAAATAATGGTGCCTTCCCAAGCCCAACGCCACAATAACGTTCTCACAACACTGCAGGTGAGTCTTAACGAAACTCCACAAGCTCTGCAAACGGAACGCACTGCATGTTGTCGTTAACGTTGTGGAGTTCGTCCCCTGTAGGTTTGTTTCTGTGTACAGGGAACCAAACTCTTCATAAACCGATTGAAAACATAAGATGTCATTCGTTCTCAATTTAATGTTGTGACATTAGATCTCATTAGATCACACACACACACACACACACACACACACACACACACAGAGAGAGAGGACTGTCCCCTCGGCCCCGGGTCTCATGAGCGGGTGCTCGAGGCCTTTCACTGCACCGTCCAGCTCAGCAGATCTGATTACAACTTCTTAGGTCTCTGTGTCCATCCAGCTCCATGCAGGTCGGCAGCTCTGCTCTCATTAGAGCCATAATCCATCTGTAACACAATACAGTACGGCAGTCCGTCAAACCCAGCCACGTGGCGCAGGCCGAGTGCTTGCAGGATTTGAACCGCTGCTTTAATGCGATGTCGTGTCACCGCACAACTCTGAAGCGACGTAGCCGAGCAGGTTCCACAAACACGGCCGTGGAGCAAAGTCAGGAAGACTAATAATAACTAACTCATAACTAATAATGCTGCAAACGTGTGTTCGGGGGCACAGACATAAACGTGTACTTTTACTGTATCATACGTGGATAAAAAAAGTCATAAGGCCCTAAAAATGTTACTGAAGGATGCATTTCCAGTAGGGGGTGGGTGGAAGAAAAAATATTCAGCTCAGTGTCGCGATGTTTTGCATGGCAATATTGTATTGATACATGGGCGCCAAGTGACACTCTTTTATTATATAAACTATTAAAAATGTAAAGTCAGCAGGGATTATGTGTAGTGTCACATGACCAGAGCCATTTACTTCCTGGCTGTACAAAAGACCAAAACAAAAGCTTTCAAACTAATATTGGTATTATAGTAGGTTATCATTAACATTTATAGTACACAAGCGTTACTATATTCAATTCCCAACTACACATACTGATACAAGTAAGTAGTTATTGTTCCATCTAACTTATTACTTTGTTCTTTCTTTTACTTTCACGCCAAGTCCTAGCGCTCGAAACACCATCAGCCACTTTATTGGGGACGCCTGTAGTCAGCAAATCGTGTGGCAGCAACTCGATGCATTGAAGCAAAGCAGAAATGGTCGAGACGATCTGCTGACGTTGTAACCGAGCGTCAGAATGAGGGAAGAAAAGGTGATTTCCTGCGGCGGGCCTGAGAAGTTCTCGGTGCCGCAGAAGAGAAGGCAGCGGCAGTAACGCACCGAGAACGACGGGGAGGGAGAGTTCGTCGGTCGTTTTTAACCACAAAGACCCTCCGGATCGTGGCGTGAGACATCTCAACAACGCACAGGAACGAGAACTCGCGAGTGGTTCGCTCTCGGAGAGGAGATGGTTTTATTTTTTTTGCAGGATGTGAACGAGGAAGAAACGACAGAAAAGGGAAGGGCCATAGTAGTGGATGCAAAGGAAATGCTGAGGGCCCGCTGCGGCCCCCGGTTGGCCTACCGAAGACTCTGTGTCACTCTGCTCTGTGTGCACCGGGGAGTCCACCGGTTGGTCCCCCGGCAGGCCCTCCAGTGCGTCCTCACTGGCCTCCATGTCTGGCCTCCGTCTGGCGTCGCTCCTGGGCCCTCCCTCCCCGTCGACACGCTCGGCACCGACAGCAGCGCCGATCAGGGCCACGCCGCTTTTTCCGGCCTCCTCAAAAAAATCCAGGATGTCCTTCCCCACCGGGAATTGAACGGCGGTCTGAAAACCTTCAGCGAGTGAACGAGGCGGAGGAGAGGAAGAGAGAACAGCACAGAGCGAGCCCCACCTCGCTGCTTCCTGTTCTGCTCATTGCCAGATAGAGGCCGAGGCGTCATGCACTTTATACACACACACACACACACACACACACACACACACACACACACACACACACACACACACGGGTGGTTTTGTAAGTGAGAGAGCTCACAGCCACTCTGCTTCCTGCTACTGGGTCTCCAAAAGCTGTTGCAATAGATTGATGTCATGTTACATGGGCCATCAGACCATGTATGTCTGTGTTTGCGTGTGTGTGTTTTCAGCATGTGAAAGTACACTATGTAGTAGTCCATGTGCAGCAGAATTTATATTATCTACATGGAGATTTATAAAGAAAATAGGCCGCACTGAGAGAAGAGGACAAGGGACAAAACATTCCCTCTATGAAGCACGAGAAAGACCTTCCACTGAAAGGGACTTTGCCTCTAAATGAGCTGTAAAAAGGTATTCATGGTAAATTGTGTTTTCTCATGTGAACAGCAAAGATCTTTAAAACATGACGAAGGGACTCTCTGCTTTTTAACAACAACAAAAACGGTAAACATGAAGCATCGAGTTCACTGAAGGGTTAACACTATGCCATATGGACACAAACCACACACACACACACACACACACACACACACACAGAGACAGAGACAGAGACAGAGAGGAAGAGACGGATCTTCCGCCCGCTGCGCCGCAAGTCGACTGGAAGCTGCACTGGCTTATTCGGAAGCTCGCACAAAAAGCGGGCCGACCGGTTGAGTCGTCACCTTACGAGTAGAGATCACGTAGACCCCCCACACACCCTGTTGGTCCCACCGCTGCCTGACTTCTGCCCTCTTCCTGTCAGTGAGAGACACACACACACACTCGCAGTCATGGGTTTGTCTGACTCAGACGGTCAGCGGTGCGAGGTCACTGACCCTTCCGAGCCCTCACTGTGTGGCAGATGGCTCTCTTTGGTGCACTCTCCATTTGTCATACAGAGAGGGCGAGGGACGGACGGACGGACGGACGGACGGACGCACGCACATCATGTCTAGTTCTTCTTATTCACCCTCAATGCTAGAAGGGAATAGGAAGTGAAGTCAACACATGCAAAACGCAGACAGTTGTTCTGGCTTGGCAACGTTTTCATCAAACACATGAATGAATGCTGTGTGTCCAATATCTATATTTGTAACGCTTTCCTTACCGAGCAGCTGAGGCTCTCAGTGCTTCCTCTGTGCTGTGGACAGGTGGCTGCACAGATAGACGCCCCCATGCATCCATACTGTCTCTCACTCCCCCTTCTTCTTTAGTTTTTTTTTTACAAATACTGCCGAGCTGTCATTGTTAACTCCGCTGTCACGAAAATGGAAATTGAAAACTTCAGACCTGAAGATGAGCTGCAGCGAAGCGTTCAGCGCCAAACTGCCTCGCTCATTGTGACTGTGAAACACACACAGTAACTAAAAAACAGTATCAGGAACTAAGATCACCGGTACACGCACATGCTCTTAAAGTTACAGTCTCACCCCGTTCACCTGGTCAGGACTGAAATCCTTTCAGAAAGGGTCAGCTGAGGGGTTCACACCAGTGTTTGCACATCTCCATTGCAATACTTGTTTCAAAGTGTTCTATTGTTGAGCTGAAAGACACAAAACTCTGTAGAGCGGTGAACCATAACAAAGTTGGGTAAGTGACCCAGCAAGGGCACGCCAGATTTAGAAAATGATCCAAACCAAAACCCAGAGTGTTACCAACTCTTTTTCAGCTGCAGAAAATTGCCAAGCCGGCAACCCTTCAGGCCACTCCCACAAAAATGTACGTTATGAACGTAGACAACGAGCACGGCTATTGTTAGCACTCAGAGCTGTGAAGCGAGCAGCTTGTGGAAGACTCCGGTGACGCACAACATTCAGGCCGAATGAAATGACTGGACGGGTTCATTACAGTCCTGTGATCGCCACACCGGCTGTATCGACAAAGCCTTTGCTTTATTGATGCTGTCGGGGTATAAAGAGCAAAACAAACAAATCACAAACAAACAAATTTCCCACACAAGCTTAAAAATGTTCATTAAAAAAGGAAATGAACACAGAATTTTTGGCCTGTTCCTAACAACGGCCCTCTTTGGAAACCATTGGTTCCGAAAGTCAGAGAGACAAGTGATTTAGAGCCGACACTGCTAGTAGATTATAATTTATTATAGCCAATTAAAATGTGATTAAATGAAAGAATGGAATACCAATTGATTAATTTTCAAAAAAAATTGTAAGGATTTGCTGTCTTTCTCCGTTTTAAATAATTGTAAACGGAATATCTTTGACAGACATGAAGACGTGACCTGGTACATTTTATAGGCCAAACAATGAATGGATTAATCAAGAAAAGTAAATCGCCAGGAACGAGACGCTTTATTGCACAGTTAACGGCCCATTCGAGCTAAAAGAAGACCAGTTATAGCTCTGGCAGTCTTGTTCCCATTCGTCACACCACATTTGGTGAGGAAGATGGTCGTGGTCTTCAGAGCAAAAAGAAACAAAACGACTTTCCGTCATATTGTCTGGATCGCTATCGAGTCTCTCTCTTCCTCTGCCCGTATTTTAGTCTCTTTACGGCGTCACCCCCGTCTCGTGTCGCTCCCGTTTTTTCTTCATCTTATTGCCAATCCGTCACGCTTTGTCCTCTGTCACACGTCCTGGTCACCGGTGCTGCCGGTGGGCGACTGAAAGCCGTCCCTTTGATTACGTTTTAATGGCCTGTCGGCTCGACTTGGCTCGTCTGTGTCTATAAATAGAGATGAATCCATTTTGCCGGGGTAGAGGCAGTGCGGGAATTCACCAAGTCATCAGCCCTTTCATTCACCTGCATTTCACACGCAGCAACAATGATGATGACGGGGCTTGGAGCCGGACTTTCAACCTAATTGTTACAGTGCAGTGTTGCCAAAAATAGTAGTAGTTAAATGGACCGTAATCTAGATATTACATGAAGAGATGTTTTTACAGGGGAGGGGGGGGGATTTCCAGGAAGTGTACCGGTGATGAAACTATTGTCTATTATTAGGAATATGCAGATTAAAGTAGTATGACACAAGGTCATGACGTGAGCTTTAGTGTGAGTGTGTGTGTGGGCCTTTTGTTGCAATGTGTGGCCTTGAAGATGCTGCAAGTGTCAGTTGTTGTTGGAAGCTACAGGGACACAAAAAAGGAGAGGAAAGGAAAGAAAAGAAAATACAAGTTTTGTGTTTCAAACAGACTTAGAGTACAGTTAAGGAAGATGTATGTCAATTAAGCCATTCATCACTGTAATGGTGTGTGTGTGTGTGTGTGTGTGTGTGTGTGTGTGTGTGTGTGTGTGGGGTAAATCGTAGACTAAAGACGGACAGAATTCGGGAGGAACACAACTTTAAATTCTCCTCACATCCTGATGTCTGCACACAGCCTCATTCAGCAGACAGTGGATGGGATTTGGGTTAAGAGGGTGGAGGGGTGGGTTGTCTGGAGGCAGAGAGGTGGAGTGGTGAGAGCGAGAGGGAGGGGGAGAACAGTAAATTCCAATTAATCTCTCCATAGACACACAAACAACAATCATGTCTTCATGCTGACAAAACACAGCGATGGATACCAAACAAATGACATAAATAATACACTCTGATGGAGCTTGAGCACCAACACACATTAACACTCGTACTGCACACACACGCACGCACACACAGGACTAATGCACTGTAACTGCTTGGTAATGAATAAAACAGCACCGTCGGGCGATGTCAGCTGGATGTTGAGAGTACTAACAGGATGTCAACACAGCAGATGAGAGGGGAGTGTGAGAGTTAACTCCAGGACACCGTGACTCCTACGTGGGCGAGCGGGCCAATTAGGGTGCAGAGCGGCAGAGTCGAGTACGCGGCGCTTTGGTGTGTTTTGGGGGCTGATCGACGGGGGTCAGGCTTATTCAAGTGGAGTACGAAGTCTTAGGAAGCAAATCGGAAAAACGAACGTAGTCAAATTCCCGGCCGATATCTAGTCTTACGATTGAAACTTTGGCCCTCTATGAATGAGTTAACGGCTTACAGAATGCACCTTGGACTGTGTGTGTGTGTGTGTGTGTGTGCGTGTGCGTGTGCGTGTGCGTGTGTGCGCGCTTCCTGCTAATCCCTAAAATCCCTCATATTCCAGGGGAAATTCGCTTGCCAAATCTCCTTTTGCGGTCTTACGGTGCAACTATGCTGCACGTATATCTCTGCTGCACCGCCAGAGCTTGATGAAGACCTCACGTGCACGAGGAGGAAGAGGAGAGGACCCCCTCACCCCGTCTGGGTAAACAGGTGAAAGACTTGTCTTGTGTGTGTTTCACACAGCTGTGTGTGTGTGTGTGTGTGTGTGTGTGTTGAGGAGGAGCAAATCGGCGTGAATGGCATCTTTGTGAGAGAGGGTCGATCTTCTCGAGAGACTTCGGTAAACGCTTATGTGTTTGTGTTCCCGGGCCTTGTCCATTGTGAACTCCGCGGCAACAAACAGCCGCTCTGTTCAGGCCGCTGAGGAATAAGAAGCCATAAACCTTCTCCCCCCCCATAAGAAAAGCTCTACAGTCCTCACACTTAATCTGCTTCTGTCATGATGCATGCAGCGGCAGCTTGACAGAAACGTGACACGTCTCTGAAACCATTAAAAAAAAAAAAAACTAGATTATTGCGGACTGAGCAAAAACTAAACCGTTCTGAATATCTATCGTCTGTAGCAAGCAACGAAGCCGGTGTTCGGGCTCAAATGTGTCTTAAAAAAACAAACAAGAGCAGACGTAGCCTACTTTTCTCTGAGCGCTACCTGCGTATAAAAAAGGCAGCGAAACATTGTTGACCTACAACAGTCAACCCGGATCAGAGCGTTACTCAGAGGAGAACTAATGAGGCGCTTCACGGCTTTATAGTTGCAGCTTCTGTAACCTCTCTCTGGGTTGGAGAAGTGGTTTTTGGAAATGTAAAAAAAAAAAAAAGAAAAAAAAGAAAAGGAGAGAAAAACACGTATGTGGAGGATCAAGGAACACACAATAAAGATCAGAATGCAACACTAGTAGTCTGAGCTGCATGAAGACGTGGAGCTGAATGGAGAAGTGCTTAAATGTTTGATGCAGAGCGTTTTCAGGTTCGGGACGACGGGGCCGTGATGCCTGAGGTCTGCTGGATGCTGCAGACTTAACTCCTTAAAAGGGGAGACTTTCAGCAGCCGTCCAATCACCTCAGGGTCCGTATATAAACAGAATGACCTCCACTTCCTCCTTCTCGTGACGCGAGCCCACAGGGAGGGAGAGAGACATGCTGCTGCTCGACTTTCTTACTTGTTTTTTTTTGTTTGTAAACAAACACTCGTTCGCATGAACATGCACACGGTGCTGGGACTGCAGCCGGTAACGCGGAGTTATTCTAGAAAGAAAGATACAAACACACACACACACACACACACACACACACACACAAAAGTGCACAGTGTTGTGTTCCATAATTCAGCATCTGTACAGCTCCTCAAATCTCAACCCGAAATTTGGATTTGATCCGTTAGCATATTCCCCACCCCCTCGCTCCCTGGGACAAATCCAAACTCAGACGTTGTGTAAATGCGTGCACGGATATCCACCGGAGATTTTAAACCATAAAAAGAAAAAAAATTGATGCACGTAAAATCTGTGGTGGTTGAGATTCTCTCCCGCTGTGCCTTTCTGTCTGCAGGTAGCAGGTCACATGGCACGCTTCGTGCAATACACACCTACAGCGGTTCAGGAGGGGACGCGGGGAGAGAGCCCCGCCGTGTAAGGGAATGGGTGAGCAGGCCTGATGGTAATGGACGTGGAAAGCAGATTAAAAATGATGATGGCAGAAGGGCTGAGGAGGATAAGAGGTCCATTCTATAATGCAGATGATTATCCCTCTTTACTGGTGCTGTTGATTACGATAGCGCGGCGCTCACACACACACACACACGGGACAAAGAAGAGGGAAAACACACGCGAGCATAGCAACTCTTTTCATTTGTTTCCTTTTAATAAAAATACGATGGCTCATGAAAACTGGAGCCCCATTAGTAAAAAGGGCGATGTGCTTTTAGGTCGCCGTCGTCCACAGACAGGAGCTGCTCATCTGCACAGACCCAGTAGTTTGATTCCAGTAGTTCATTGTGTTTTTAAAGGACCAGGCTGGAATTATTCTACTTTTTTTCTTGTTGACAAATCTAGTAAAAATAGACCAAAATCAACAATGCGTTATGTATTCAGTCTGAATGCAATGCAACACGTCTACGTGTTCCTACTGAAAACATAAAACAGGTCAAAAATTCAGTGCATAGTTTCATTTGAAAGAAAGTAGAAATGCACTGAAAAGTCAGAAAAGACATTAGTAGTTTGAATTATATATCAGCTGCTCAGAGCTGGTGTTAGGACTCTAACATCTATTTATATGGCTGTGAAAACCAAAACCCTCCAAAAAATACATTGTACAAAAACACATCAAAACATGATCATTTTATAATTTAGAATGGCTAATATGATTCATTATCATTAAGAAAAAGACAGATGGCTTTCCCCAGGAACAAGAGGGATGAAGAGGATGCAAATATGACATGAGACCAAAATCCGTAATGTGAAAGAAGACGATTGAGACCATGTTTGCTTACACTGCAACACGCTGCGTCCTACACGTCAAAGACCGTTTATTCTCCTCCGGTTAGAGCTCTCATCATCTCCCGCGCATTTGTTGGCGCTGGATAAAAAGGAAGCCAAACTCACAATGAGCCCCCGGCTGCTGTTTGTGTCCCAGCAGTTCAGCCTCAGAGACTTTAATAACAACAATGGCTCCAGTTTGGGTTACCCTCCGCCTCTCCCTCGCAAACAGGTAATAATAGCTCTTCTTCTTCCCCGTCTGTCTCACTTTTTGTGGCCTCTGGGCCGACAGAACAGGACGGTCCACTGTTTGAGGGCCGCCGCTCCCCTGAAGCCTTGGGTCTGTGCTCCCCTTAAATCCAACACTGCTAAATCAAACTGCTGGTGAACTGCATTGCAATACATGTATGCAATGTCTGTGTTTTCTCTGATTTGGCTGTTCCAGTTGTTGTTGTTTTGTTTTAGCAGCTGGTATACGAGGCCCCAGACATCTTCCGTCCCCAGAAGTCAGTGTAAACCACCACAAATCCAGTCAACTACTGCACACCACCAATTATACCGATTCAATATCAGGGCTGTAGTCAAGACCGACCGAGGGAGAAGCATCTTTCCTATGTTAATGCAGTGCAAGACTTCCAAACTGAACAATATACAACCTCCTTTTGTTTGTACCTTTTACCTCGGAGTCTTCTTTTTAGTTCCATCCCCAGGCCAAACACCACAGGCTGATTCACAAGCACCGCTGAGCCTCAGAGCCCACTGGCATTACAGAACTACTTTAGCAACCAATCAATGCTCGGCTCTCAGGCGGACACACGGCTCCTAAGTGGCTCCCTTCCTCTGTGACCTTCCCATCCCCGAGTCGTACTGAGAGAAACATCATTTCTAGATTGAATTTACGATACGTCGCTCCCACAACGCAAGACCATTTCTCCAACTTGTCCTCCTTAGCGACACATTCTTCAATCCTGTAATGCCGCAATCTCTTAAAGCCCTAAACGCACTCAGACCAGCCGGCTCAGAAACCACCGAGATGTAGCGGACCACAAGCGAGCAGCATAACTAGCAGTTAGTCTGTCCTTCACCGGTTTGTATTTTCTTCCTTCTGTTGGCTTGGTATCAGTTATAACTAATCCTCTGTAAAGCCTGTGTGGTGACTGGCATATAGCAACAGCAGCTGGTGTTCAGACCGGTCGGCTCAATGGTGAGGGGGTCGGTGGGAGCAGCCGTTTCACTGGCACGGAAACACGGGGCGTCACGGACGCTGGTCGGAAGAGATACTTTGAATTTTTGGGGTTTTGTTATCCACACTGGCATTTTCAGCTATCGGCATTCCTACGTGTCTGGCACTAATCTGGGCAGCTTGACTGCCCCCGAATGGCCCGTCTGGTTCATTGACGAACGCCATTAAGACGTCTCGTCGATGCTCTGCAGCGGTCACGAGCCTGTCTACTGGTGTGTGTCTGGGAGAGAGACAGATTTCTGCAAAGGACGGTGTAATCCTGGATTCAGGCAGGAAGGACTGGATGTTGGGGGTGATGTGTGTGTGTGTGTGTGTGTGTGTGTGTGTGTGTGTGTGTGTTTGACTGAGGGCACTAATGCCACCCGACTAGGAGGTCAGACACACAGTGAAGTCCACTCTCCTAATCCTATTATCCATGGCAGTGGCAGCTGGAGACACACATTATGGTGAGTGTGATGCAAGATACCGCTGTGCATTATAACGCGCGTGAGACCATCATCGGTGGTGCTTCTTCACGTGTGTGTGTGTGTGTGTGTGTGTGTGTGTGTGTGTGTGTGTGTGTGTGTGTGTGTGTGTGTGTGTGTGTGTGTGTGTGTGCGCGCTCGAAAGTCTTTTCCGATGCCATTAAAGAAATGGACCGAGTTGGCCTCCGCTCTCTTGGCTGATCAATAAAAAAGTAATTTGGTCGGTGTGTGTGTGTGTGTGTGTGTGTGTGTGTGTGTGTGTGTGTGTGTGTGTGTGTGTGTGTGTGGATTAGAGGAGTTGACTCCCCACCACTGTGAGTGAAGCAGCAGCAGCAGCTGCTTTGACTCTTATAGATAATAACTATAGGAAACAGACAGAAATAAAAAATGCATGAGAGGGAGGCCGTGGAGTATATCGCTACCTCAAAGTGTATGTCGTATTATCAGCTCGGTGCAAAGCGCACATCCTCGGCAGGAGACGCTTGATTTACGTTCCTCACAGCCATCTGCAGGAGGGCCGACATCGACGCGGGAGCGGCAAACAACAGATAGAGAGAGAGAGAGAGAGAGAGAGAGAGAGAGAGAGAGAGAGAGAGAGAGAGAGAGAGAGAGAGAGAGAGAGAGAGAGAGAGAGAGAGAGAGAGAGAGAGAGCACTAATAGTTAAGCTACACGTTACACTGATGGCCTCCTTCTGTGCATGTATGGATAATGTGCTTTTAACAGACGGGGGTCATTCCAGTTGTTTTCCTATGTGAGCCCAGCAGCCGTGACCTCAAACAGGACGAGAGCCTTGATGAGGTATTCAGGAGAAATGAAAGGGTGATGAAGCGCTGTGCCGCGGCCTCGCCCTGTTCACTCCATCCTTGATCTCAATCAGCCGTCTTCTCCCTGCCTGTCGTGGTCGCATAAGGGCCCTGAACGCACCGCTGAGGTACAGCGATCATCGAGGGGTTCTGGACTGAGGCCGTAACGACCTTTAGACACGACTCATGATCTACTATTTCACTGTAGCAGTGATGCAACATAACGGAGGACATCATCAGGCATTAAAAATGTGCAACGCCACCAAATTGACCGCGGGACGTTCAGTTTAGATTTACTGTGAAAACTAGTCAGAACATTTCCCAATGTCTGCGAAAATAACTGATGAGGCCATCTTTGGTCAGGGTTCGGGGAACAGAAAGCCTGCGTTACAAATTGCTGCAGGTTTTTCCAAAGACGCGGGCATTTACAAGGCAGGGGGAGTCGAACAAAAGGTGCTATTGAGTCGCAGCGCTGAGTCGCTGGACTGCGGCTTTAAGGGTTTAGTTCCGGTCTTACAAAGTGGGGTTGTATGAGGTACTTATCCACGGCCCGTGTGTACAGTAGACGGTTGGAACGCCCCCAAGTTTGGAGAGGCAGACGCGAGTGTCTGCACAGCAGCAAAGCAACGTGCTGCTGAGGACGTCTGCAGAACGCAGTTTAGACTCCTAAAAGGCGCACGATACATTTAAAAAGAAAAGGGGGCATCTGTAGGAGGCAGTAACACACAACACGATGGTTAAGTACTTCACACAACCCCACTTCAAAAGACCTTTTTACCATCCCTTTAAATGGGCTTCCCTTACTTACAGGAAGCTTTTTCAGGGATCAATCTGCAGCGGCCATAGTGGTGCACTGTGGCTCATATCAGCAGTTATTGATAAACCACCAAACCCACGTGCGGTGCAGCTTTCCAAGAAACACTTCACTGCACCTTCCCCATTCAGGGAACAGCTAAATGGAACTGAAGGAGCCGGTTTCACTCCCAAGTGATTCAGCTGATTTCTGAGGGGGAAAAAGGGAGATATTTGACCTTTTAGTTGCACTTGTCGCTTGTTACGAATAATGACCAAACCCAAACCGGTTAACATGGAGATGGACCCAGAAGATACGGGTGGGTTGTGGTTGTATGTACATCCTGTGACACAATCTCTAATCTTTCTTGGAACACACATGCATGTATTTTCTCTGCAGCAGTTTAACCTTGTGGCAGCAAAGGGTTTGCTAACTGAAGAGTGATGTGCCGGCTCCTGCCCCGGCTCTCGGCCTTTAATTTTTAACGTTTCCCTCCTCTGCGGGCTGAACTAGGCTGACACCAAGGTAGCTGTAACCCAACCCCTCTAAATTAGACCGGAGGCTCGAGCGCCACAACGCCTCCCATGACTCAGCCCAGACTCCACCTGAGGGACACTGCCGGGTCACAAACGGGAAACCGTTGCATGGATTTGGGATTTTCTTTCTGGTCTTTCCTATTCATACCTTGAAAAAATAAATAAAACTGTAGGCTTTTGTACTGTTTTCTCCAACTGCTTTAAACACGTTGTGTAGTCAATGACACCACTTAGTTTGACTTGCTGCCGTCTTCAAGAAATTCAAAGAGCAATGTCGTGGGAGAAATGGACGATGTTTACACGTCAACAATAACACAAGATAAGAACAGCTGAAGGTTTCTCAGGATTTATCATGTTTTTGAGAGGACAGAGCAAACCAGACCCTTTTTTGTTGTAGTTATTATTATTTATTGTTCATTTCTGTATATATGTTTTCTGTTTGCGGTGAAAAAGCAAACAAATAAAGTGCAAGAAATTCTAGTGTTCATTGGTGGAAAGTAAGTATTTACTCTAGTTCTGTACTTAAGTCATATTTAGGTACTTTACTTGTATAGTTCCATGTTATGATCCTTTAAACTGCTACTCCTTCTATTCTGATGGAAATGTTTTACTTGTTACGCCACTAAATGTATCCAACTGGTGTAGACTGGTATGATGGGCTTATTGTTAAATTAAACCAGGGGTTCCCAACTCTTTTAAATTGTTACCCTTTATAAAAAGCATGTTTCAGGTGTTTGTAAGTTGTTTGTAGTTCCACACAAAAGGATTTGCCCCTTTAAACTTCCCCCCTGAGATGGTTTACTTACAATAAAATAAAAGCCTGTCCAATATTTCACCAGAAAAGCAAAAAAAATCCACAAAAAGCGTGAGTCGGTAAACATGAGAATCCTTCCCATTGAAGACTGTGTTTTTTCTGTGATTGTAAATGTAAGTATTTACCAGACACGGCAGGTGTAATGAAAGACGCGATTGAGTTGCATCATGGGAGCTGTGTTTTTTTGGAACGTTTCCCAATTTAAGGATTAAAAGTTAGGCTGTTTTAGCCTCTGCAGCTTCAATTTAGACCATTTGGGAGGGGGGAGTTAAGCTTTTTTATTTTTTTGCAACACTAAATCCCAGGAATATCCTTCTGGAGAACAGCATCCCTCATCAGAGTATTTCCATCACTAGTCAGTGGAAACACCTCCAGATGTTCACACACACACACACACACACACACACACACCTGGGATCTTCGCCAGTGAAGATCCCAGGTGTGTGTGTGTGGGGAAACATCTGGAGGTGTTTCCCACACACACACACACACACACACACCGGGGATCTTCGCTGGCGACATGCACGCGAGCACAGCGGCGTCAACACAGTGGGCAAATGAAGAAGGAAAGAAAAAGTTGAGAACTCACTTGTAGCTCGTTGTTATTGGCCATCATGTGCCGGGCGGGCGGCCAATTAGATGGCGACGCCGGGGAGAGACTTCTGCTACTGTTTCGTGTCACTTCACGAACCCTTCAGATCATCATCGTGCAAATCCCGGATCAACTCCCCCGCGGATTAAACACGAGCAGTCCGGCGTCACACGTCCTGTAGAAGATGACAAAACGTGGAATCACTCAACACAACAGCCAAATGCGCAGTTTCATGTGGAGAGTCGCACTTATAAGCGAAACGGACGCGCTGTTAAAAGCCGTGACGTTTGGAGACGCGACACGGGAGCAGGTGAGAAGAGGAGGAAGAGGAGGAGGAGACCATCACCTCCTGACAGCAGGACGTCAACTCCTGGACTCTTGATCTGCAACACGCGTTGCAGTCCGTCCGGTAGTAGTGAGAGAGCGACCCGGCGGGCTGTCTGCTCATGCTCGGGGAGGAAGAAAAAAACCCGCTGCGAGGAAACCCGAGACCCGCCGGGATTCACCCCCACACTGCGACTGAGGCCATCCTTCACCCCCGCGGCGGTGCACTCCTGCTCGGCTCTGCGGAAAGCTGAGAGCCGGCTGAGCGACGCTGGGAGGGGAGGAGGAGGAGGAGGAAGAGGAGGAGGAGGAGGGAGCAGATGTGAAGCCGGTTCACCAACAAGGAGTGCAGCTTCCGGTGACGACCTACAAAATAGAACCGGCGTTGGTTTTCGAGTTATTTAGCCGACGCGTGTTTTACAACTAAAATAGCATTAAAAACACACACACACACACACACACATTGTGTTTTATGACCATTACTAAATAAGTTGTGAGTCAGATACCAAGCTACATCACGGATAATCCTTTTGAAAACTACGTCACCGCAAAGTCACCGATATTGTGTACTAAACTTAATACAACACATTACTCACGGTCACCATTATTACAGAAGCCCTCGCTGTGGTCCCCTTTAACATACTTAAAACACTGTTTTTACCGGCAAAAATAATAATATTACAGTATTGTAACAGAGCTAGCGTTAATTACAGACCAACTGACATTTTAGGACAACGTTAGCGACAGAGTCTGAGTCCGGGGCGGCCCACGCACGTCTGCAGGGGCTCCGCGAGAGGGCGCTCGTGTCACACACACACACACACACACACACAACAGAGAAGCTCAATATCAATATCTTTATTTTATCTGAATAAATGTGTCTTACAGAAAACTTGAGCTATTAAAAAAACAAACATGAAAAGTCAATACCTGTCTACTTACACGTGCTCTCCGGATGTGTAAAATATGTTTTTGACCGTCCTTTTGCGCTCGAACAACCAATACGATCAAGCCTTTATTTTGAAATCGGCTTACTTCTTCCGGTGCTCTTATTGTGGCGCTCTGTCTCCAGCTTGACGCAGCTACCAATGGGGCGCAGATGTCTGCGGCAGCAGCCGAGCGCCTCAACCCGGGACCTGTTGATCACGTGTGACGTGACAGGTCTACTGGCTGTTGGGAGGGCAGCTACCGACGACAGCTAGCTGGTAGCTGCAGCGCTACCCAGTGGGGTCAATTTGAGTGTTCCCAATTTCTACAGGAGCGCAGACTGTATTGTAAAGTTTATTCATGAATGCATTAGGTGGTATTTATGCCTTTCAATGCCAGAATGTAATGTTTTTTGTTGTTGTTGAGAACATGCAGGTAGGCTAGTATATAGCGTGGCCAGATTAGCCCACCTGTGTTAAAGTTGGTGGAGTGCCCCTTTAAGTTTTCCCAAGGAGTTGTGGTCGAAAACCCTTCCTTTCTCAGGAGATTCCTATATTAAAATCAAAATATTTTGTATGTATGTATATGAGGGAAACCCCAAACCAGCCTGGCACAAGACGGCTGCCTTAACCACACAAACCGTGTTCCTGGATTCTCTCGAAGGCAGAAAAAAAGGAAGAAAGAAAAGCCCCGAGCCCTATGCAGGGAGAAGAAATTCACTAACTCGCTAACTTGTGTGTTCATTATAGTCAATGAAATGGTTCGACTACACAAAAACAGGCTTCTTCCCCCACAGGGAGCTTGAAGATTGCACCCTTTAACACTGCTGACAAAATCAATTTGATTAAGGAGCCTACCCAATGCTGGCAAATCTAACAATTTATGTGATTGCTCATTAGACAGTAGTGAAGCACAGCGTTTTATACTCATGAACTCATGAGCAACTTAATCCACGAAGGGGTTTTGCAGCAATCGCCTCATCTGTTCTGATGACCAGCAGCTTATTGCTGCTAATGTTAGCACACTTGAGACAGATATCGCTATTTAGAGTCACTGTACTCTAGTTATGAAACAGTCTTTAATCAATACTGATGCCTCTAAATAGTGTACATAGTAGTGTGTGTGTGTGTGTGTGTGTATATATATATATATATATATATATATGTTGCCATATTTGTGGCAACAGTGTTGACAAGCAGGACTTCTTCCTGTAAAGTACTCAATAAGCAATGTTTTGTAAAGTGCTACATGAATAGAATTCGCTCACTAATACGTAGAAACCCGTCTCGGTTCCTCTCTTATACTATAAAGTGAACGTAAAGAGTCAGACACGAGCACTTAGATCCATACATTTTTATTTCATATTGGGAGCAGTGATTTTTGGCACAACACCACAAAAGAAGAAGTTTCTGCAATACAAAAAGACCACAAATGTTCACAAAACAAATATTAAACTATTTCAAATGTAAACACTTAAACGTATGAAACGTAATGGCAAAGTTGCACAGAAATATCAACGTAAAGGAACTCGAGGCACTGTTATATGAAAACAATATAGGTGCACACACATTTACTCTGATGAATGCATGCATAGTTATGTTGTGCTTGCTTATGGATATATTATAAAGGGATTAACTGGTGATAAAAACTCTTAGATATGATCTTATATAGCAGCAAACGGCAGCAGTGGCCATAAGTTAAACATGCAGTGTGAGACTGCAGTATAAATCGTTATATAATTTAGAAAACTATATTCTGTACATGCCGCGCTTTCAAATGTCATAGATATTCATTTGAGATCCACGTCACTCCTGCGTCATATAAAAATTGTGCATATCCCTTATAGTAGCGGAGCATAACAGCAGAGGGCGGATAGGCAATGGATCAGAATAGAAAACACAGAGCGGATGATTTATTGTAAATCACATCGGGTGTCTCTCTCATGACGCCAACAGGTGGCGCTGTTGCTTTTCTCTCTCCGGCCTCCATGCAGACACAAAGAGGCAGACACAGGTGCTTTCTTTCTCCTTTCTCTCTTCGAACATGACATAAAAAATGTAAAAGAATCACAGTTACTGATATAAGATATCCTGATAAGTGCAGGTGACCTTCCGGCCTTAAGTGTAAAGCATGTTTCTGATATATTGCACAAAAATCACCCCATAAAAATGAATAATAATAAATATATATATATATATATATAAATATGAGAACGTGTAGGAAAAATCTTACGTTATAGTGAACACGTAATATACAGAGCATGTGCTGTTGGTATTAAACTGCAGGTTCCCTCCCTCCCTCCCTCCACTGGTCCTCTCTCCAGAGCGGTGCATTGTCTCATCTCAGACGTTCTCCTTTCTCTCGCACCATGACATCATCGTAACCCAGGAGACTCCCTGAATGGCGAGCGACCCAGGAAATGAGGTTTCAACTTTGGAATGCGAGCGAAGACAAGATCTACAACCCCCCTCCTCCTCCTCCCTCCTTCAACCTAACCTTCCCTCCCCACAGCACAAGTAGGGCCTTCTTCTCTGTCTCTGCCTCCATGACAGACGCCTCTGTGTCACATCACTGCATCAAACCACATGCATTCACTCTGAGGATTCTGGGGGTTCCTAAATCATACGAACATGTAAATCTATTAACAGTACTGCCACTTACCTGTGTAAATACTTTGGCCTACACAATAAATAGAAGAAGAAGAAGAAAAGCAAACTAGTGCAATTTGTCATAGCTCAGTCTCTCATCAGTTGAGAGCGGGACCAGCGTCTGGTCTCAGCGTCTGGTTTAGACGCGTAGGAAACACGACAACACGCGTTTCTAAAAAACAGCTACGGTGCATTTCGGCGGGAGAGTAAGACGGCCGAGGAAGCGTGCTCTAATGCGAGGCTACACAGTGTGAGGTATGGATGACCGGGTAGAAACCACCAATGACTCGCCGCATCAACGGCGTATTTGTTCTACCAGGAATAAGGACGTTGAAGGGAAACCTCATATGACCCTCCATTTTGTGGAGGGTCATATGATGATAGGATTAGCGTGGCTTCAGATAGGAATCTGCTTAACAGTCATTTATTTTTCTTTACAGCGTGAATACAAATGTCGTTAAATCTCAGGGGTGGAATGCGGCGCGTATGCACGGTTAAAATGGAACAGTTTGACATTTTTGGGAAACACGCTCATTCACGTTCCTGCCAGGAGTCAGGGGAGAATATTGATGCCAGACTCGTCTGTCTGTTGAATATTAAAGCTACAGCAAGCAGCAGGTTAGCCGAGCTTAGCATAAGGACTGGAAACGGATAGCCTCGCTTCTAGCTTTCCGTTTCTAGCCCAACCGTTTTCTGCTAGCAGTCTCTATGCTAAGCTACGCTAACTGGATGCTAGCTGTGGTTTCAAAATTGCCACTTGCATCTAAAATCGCGTTTCCCAAAATCTAGAACTATTCCTAATTCATTGACTCGTTCACCGGCCGATCGACTCGTGGGTCATCGTGTCTTCAGTGCTGGGTCTCCACCTCCACCACAGTCCAGTCCCCGGTCGGGGAGCTGCCCCGGCTGTCCGGGGAGTAGCTGCTGACGGAGGTGACCGTGGCGGCCGGAGGGCTGACCTGAGGCAGCAGAGGCCACATGCTGCTCTCCAGGGGGCTCAAGGTGCCCCCCGTCCCCACGGGGAGGAGGAGGAGCGGCGGGCAGCCTCCCTCCCCGGACAGCATCAAGGTCTGGTTGATGAGCTGCTGGACCATGTCCACCTTCTTGTTCCACTCCAGCTCCTGTGGGGGAACCGGACGCAGCTGCCTCTGGAAGTCCTGCGCGCCGCCGCCGCCGCCGCGTGGGGGCGGCCCCTTCGCGTTCCTGTTGGACCCTCCCCTGGCCTCGTCCTCCTCGTCGCTGGTCTCCATGGCCTCGTAGATGGTGCAGAGCCCCGAGGACGGGGACAGCATGACCCCGGTCGGGCTCCTCCTCATCTGCTGCTGCTGCTGGATCTGCTTCTGCTGCATGCGGTACTGCTGCTCCAGCTCCAGCTGCCACTGCAGGACCTGCCTGCGGTGCCGGTGCTCCTGCTGCTGCTGCTGCAGCTGCAGCTGGAGGAGCTCCCGGCGCTGCTTCTCCAGCTGCTTCTGCTGGTCCAGCCTCAGGCGCTCCTCCTCCAGCCACTGCCTCTTCTGCCGCTCCTGTTCCTGCCGGTGCTGCATCTCCCGCAGCTTCTCCTGGTGCTGCTCCAGCTTCCTGAGCTGTTCTCCACCGGCGCGACCGTCAACGTTGGCCTCGATCAGAGGAGGAGAGGAGGGTTCGATGTCGGCGAAATGCGACGCAACAGCGGGATCGATGGGCCTCCTGTTGCCCGGGACCAGAGCCAAGTAGTGGCCGTTGGCTATAGGATCTGAGGTAGCGTGGTTCTGGTTGCGGTTGTCTTCCCGCGAGTGCGTTTGCAGGGTGCGCTCTTCTTCCGTCTTCTCGTCTCCTGTGAGACAGTCAAGATCACTTGGTGCATCCATTAGAGATGCATGCATCAAACAGAACGGGTGGCACAAGAACAAGGACCAGGAAGTAGAGGGTTCAGGAGAGATTTGACAAGACGTCTAAAAAAGGTGGAACGGGAAGGAAAAAAATAAGAAAAATGAAAAGAACGGGAGCTCTCAAAAGGAATTGACATCCATGACACAGGAAGAAATATATACATACTGTATCCACAAAGCAGGAAACAAGAGACAAATCATAAAAGGTAGTTCCTGCATGATGTTTTCTCTCTAAAGTTGCACGTTCTTTAATATGTAACCATATTTTTCTTTGATTGATTTAATGATGTGGGAACAGGTACCACGCTCATATCTTTGTCCTCTTTGAATACGTTGGTCATCATGCAAGACAGCGGTCATATATACATATATACACACACACACACACACACAGTACAATACAGACACTTGAAGGGACAGATGACAACATGGGTGACTAGACCGACAAACATGACAGAAGTAGACTCCATTAAAATGATGTATGGTATCAAATGTAACCGTATTAAGGGACGCAGGGGTGAACCTGAAACTGGACTTCTTGCAGAGCTTCATGACTATATTAACAATGTAGAACCCCCCCATGTCTGGGTTTGGACGAGAAGGAGCAGGCAGGTCAGAGGAAACGAGGCACAAAGGGAGAAAAGAGTTTGGTTTTCTTGAGCTTCAACATTCAGATGCCTTTGAGCGGCTTCAGAACAGCCGTATGCATGTTGGGCTCTGCTCAACGAATCCCAGAGCAACGGTTCACACAACGCCTGGCGCCAAGTTGTTCCTCATTTCTCATGTGTTTTCCTACGAAAGTCCAGCAACACGTCAGTTTCCTCTCTTAACATACAGGAAGTCTTTTCAAAATAAACTTCCGTCTTTGCAGGAAGCAACTTAGCTAGGTTTAGGAAAATATCCTGAACTACTTAGTTGGGTTTAAGTAACTATCCTGAACTACCTAGTTGGGTTTAAGTAACTATCCTGAACTACTTAGTTGGGTTTAGGAAAATATCCTGAACTACTTAGTTGGGTTTAGGAAAATATCCTGAACTACTTAGTTGGGTTTAGGAAAATATCCTGAACTACTTAGTTGGGTTTAAGTAACTATCCTGAACTACTTAGTTGGGTTTAGGCAACAAAACTACTTAGCTAGGTTTAGAAAAAGGTTGGGAACAACTTGGTCAAGTTGAGGAAAATATCGTGGTTTCTGGTTTAAATAACTACGTTAGTACCGTTACTAAAGTACAGAGGTTACGTGACAAATAAATCAACGTTGACTTCCCGGTTTCACGCGGCACAAAGAGCAGTCTCCTGGATCAAAGGCCGGTGTTTGTTTGACCCGTCCCCCTCCTTGTGTAACCTTTTGCAGCCTTTATAGTTCCTGGTTAATGATCACGTGGATTACACACTATTTGCAGCCTGCTATGTGCTGAATGTGTGCGTGGATGCAGGCAGATCTGAATTGCTTTCACTTGTATACACTTGGTTTATTTTCTGCCCGATTTCTGATAAAAGGTACCGTGTGAAGTTTTTGAGCAGTACTAGATTTTATTAGTGGGTCCCTGTTTTGGCTGCATGAGCATGTGGGCTCCTCTGATTTAGAGTTGGTGACGATGAGGCGCCAACAAAGTCAGAGAAGAAGACGACGGCTGCAAGCTAGCAGACATTAATGTAGAGAATGTAGGGTTTAAAAAAAAAAAATTGTGTTTGCTTAGAAGGGGAATACATTCAACACGTCTTTTAGACAATTAGGCCATTCGGTGAAACCTCCACAGGGTGTGGCCCGAATGTGATGTTGGTCACCTTGTGTGGAATCTGAAGAAGTCATGAAGGCATATCAGCATGCTGGAGAACAGGACACGGGGACACCATTCGGATTACCTCTTTGATTCGAACCAAAATTCCATTTTCAATACAACACCATTGTGCATCATGTCCTGTTTTACAGGTTATTCCCATGGTGAAGGAGTAGGAGAGGCCATGGGAAATTGAATTGTGTGACCACACAAAACACACAGCGACTCCAAACACGAGGCATGCTGGATCCACAGGGGAAATAAGAAACAGGAACAGAATGCCTTGCAATGATGTTTTAATGGAATTTTGAAAGATAACCTAGTGTGAATCATTCATCGATGAACATGTCTAGCGTAGAATTGCTTCAAATCCAAGGTAGTACACAGTCTTTATGTTAGTTAAACATGCAATATACTGTTGAAATAGTAAACCAAGCGCTCACTATGAAAAGGTTTCAGCGAGTGACAGTGATGTAGGACAATGCAGGGCGGGTCTCATCACGAATAAAAGGCTAGCTGTTAGTCTCCTCTGGAACACAAATGATCAGCTAACTGAAGCTTAGCCACTTAAAACCAAATGCCTGAAACACATACTGTACGTGACTGCACGTTATATACCTCAACAATCTACGCAAACAGAGCCTCTTGAAGCACACATTCAAAACTTCACCGACTGCGATCTAATACTGCCCACACCTACCTCAACAAATCTGCCGTGTTAATATCTAGCCTTTATTTTGATAGCTAAAACTCGGAATACAAACTTTAAAAAAAAAAAAGGAGCATTGTGACTAGCGCTATGGTGTTGAACATGAAGCGTGTGTACACAGGGTAGGGAGGACCAGGTTTCAACAGAAAAGAAATGACAAATAAGCAAATACAAAACGTAAACAAATAAATCATTGACATTTGTTCGGTAAAAACAGTAGGATAAATACACAATGAGTCCATTTCATTCCATCTCTTTTTTTTTTTTTGTCGTCTTCTTTTTTTGTCGGTTTATAAGCTCAGTCACAGTGGACCAATCAGTCAATACCCCAACGGGGGCTACAGAAGATGCAGTGTTACTTAAAAAGGAACATTCTACTAGAAAATGGTAGTAGCTATTGTACATAAAGGAGTTTAAGCCAGACACTCGTAACCATGACCGTGACAGTATGAAAGAGGGAGGCTTCATTTAAAAATTGCTACAGTCTTTTATTCCCCATCTCCTTTGTTTTTAAATCTTTTCCTACATTCTTGCTTTTTTTTTTTTCTCTCTTCTAAGCCATCTAACCCAACTGGAGAGAAAACAAACAACAGGTAACGGGGGAGGGTTGCGGGGGAAAAGGTGCATTCCAGGGGGAATAGGAGGGACTTATACATTACCTGCCAGAAAACTATCAGTCTTATCACATATGGTAGAGTAGTAGGGCGGCTGGCCGTCGCCGGTGTTTCCGGATTCCACGGCCCCGAAGTGGCGGCTGGGCTCCAACGGGTCGACCTCCTCCAGGCGGTCCTCTGCGATCTTTCCCCCCAGCATGTAGTGGTGCTCGTCTAGACTGCCGGGCTGGTTGTCGCCCGGGTGGCCCCAAGGCATCAGGTCCACGGGTCTGCCCAGCAGGTCCTCTGCTTGGGCGGCGGCGGCGGCTGACGGCAGGGTCAGCTCCTTGATGAGGGACGGGTTCTTGGCCTCCTCTGGAAGCTGCTCCTCGTTCTCCAGCGAGAAGATCCCCGGGCTCTTTCCGCAGCTCTCGGCCATGGAGTGGGCGTTCGAGTTGGACGTGGTGCAGTCGAAGCCGTAAGACGCCACGGAGTTGGCGGACTGGGGGGTGGTCCCGCCTCCGTCCTCCTCGCCCTCCTCGCCCTCTCTGTCATGCGCGTCCCCCGCCTCCTCGTCCTCCTCGAGAGCCGGCAGGCTGCGGGCGGGAGGAGGGCTTTCGAATCCGGCGCTCTCGTCGGTCACCGCCGGTCCTTCGGGGTCGTTTATCTGCATCTCGCCCTCCGTGTCGCTGGCCTCGTCTCCTGAGGTGGAGGGGGAGGACGGGGCGGATGCCGGAGCGGTCGGGGGTCCCGTTCCTAGGACCTCGTCGGCAGGGAGCGTCTCGGCTTCCTCCTCTTCTCCGTCGCCTTTCTCCAAGTGGATGCCCAGGTCCTGCTCCATGTCGGGCTGGACCGAAGAGGGCACCGGCGTCTGCTGCTTGTCGGAGCGGGACTCCACCCCGGAGCTGCTGTCGTAGTCTTGCAGTTCCTCCGGTGTGCTCGTCTCGCTGCTGCTGTGGACGGCCTGAGCTGCGCCGGGCTGGGACATCCCTGCGTGAGCCTCCTCCTCCTCCTCGTGGGCCGACTGGTGCTGCTGCGGCTCGTGCTCTGACTCGTGGGCGCTGCTGTCCACAGATGCGTGGGCGGGAGACAGGACTGGCGTCTCGGACTCGGCCGCGGCGTGGTCGGACACGGGGCTGGGGGAGGAGACGTCGAGCAGGGAGGTCGGCTGAGCCCAGGGATCAGTGAAGAGGCTGGACTGGCCCCAAGAGGAGGCCGGGGGTACGCACGGCGGAGGACCGGAGCGATTCAGGTTGTCTAAACGCTCCTCCTCATTGAAGTCATCTTCGTCTACATTCCCGCAGCTCTCCGTCACCCCTTCGCTGTGCATCTCCACATCGTCGTCCTCCTCATCCTCGTCCCGCTCTCGTTCCGGCTGCTGCTGCTGCTGCTGCTGGAGCGCCTTGTGATGCTCCTCCACCCTCTCTGAGCTCAGGTCCATATCGTCCACCCGCTCGTCCTCCTCATCCTCCTCGTCCTCCTCGTTGGCCAGAGTTTCCACGTTGGGAGAACCCATGAGGTTGCAGTCTCCCTCGGAGCCGCGGAGGCTGGAGTCGACCAGGGCGTCAGAGCTCTGGGTGCCCTCCAGCAGCGCGGTGTGCTGGGTGCTGCTGAGGTCGGACACGCCCTGCTGCCGGCTGCTGGTGCAGCTGCTCACGTCCTCGGAGTCCATCCCGGACAGCAGATCGTCGCCGTGCCACGCCGCCGAGCCGCCGAAAGCCGAGGGCCTCGCTTGGAACTCTTCAGAGGGCTGAGGAGACGTGCTCATTTCGGTGACCAGGGACGAAGGCTGGTGGCCTAGTCTCCTCTGCTCCTCGTCTTCATCGTCCTCCTCCTCGTCATCGTCCTCGTTTATCTCCTCGTCAGCCTTTTCCACTTCCTCCTCCTTTTCCTGCGGGGAGATCAGGTCCCCGGAGGTGAAATCATCCATGGGCGAGGCACCCAGCAAGAGAGGCTGAGCCGTCATGCTGAAGGCCGCTGCAGATGGAGCCGTGGAGGTCGGCATGCACAGGTTCTCCTTCTCCTCTTCTTCCTCCTCTTCCTCCTCTTCTTCTTCTTCATCTTCATCTTCAAACTGGTTTTTATTCTCCTTTTCCTCTTCCGTGTAGAAGTTCATCGTATTGACGAGGCTCTGGGGGGCAAACTCAGACGGACCCAGGGCCGGGTTGTCGCTCCAGGGATTGGACTGGATGTGCATGTCCAGCAGAGAAGAGGCGTTCTGTGGCTCCCTGACGGGGGACACGGGGCCCGGTGGAGAACAAGGAGGAGACATGACAGTCGTTCCCAGGCAAGGAATCGATTCCATGGTAGACTCCTCGAATTTTAAGTGGTCCAGTTGGGCCGACAGCGCAGCATTGGAGGCTGATTCGTGGACTAGTTCAGCTCCTAGATCTGACTCTGGCTGAGACAGTGGTTCTGGGAGGGGCTCTGGAGATGGTTCTCGTACTTGGAATGGACTCGGTTCGTGTACAGCTTCTGGTGTCAGCATCCGTATTGGCTCTGGAGTTGGTTCCCGTACAGGTTCTGGTTCTTGCGCTGCTTGGGTCTGGCTGGACATCAGTTCTGCAGCAGACGGCTCCACAGCTGGTTCTAGCTCCTCTGTTCCTGCGACGACTGCTGCCGCAGTGGCGATAGCTGCAGCTGCGGCGACGGCGACGGCGATTTCCTTTCCGGGTTCCTCGACGGTCGCCGGTTTGGGGGCGCGTTTCACGGGAGTCGGGGTGCTGCTGCCCACAGTTTTCTTGGGGATGGGGGTCTTGGCTGCAGCGGCTCTGGAGCCGGGGGTCTTGGGGCCATCCTTAGAAGGTGTGGCCTTACTCTCTGCTTTGGCGCGGACGGGTGTCTTCGCGTCTGCAGCCTTACTGGCGGCAGGCTTTTTGGCGGCGGCGTCTGATTTTGAGGCAGATTTGGGGGTCTCGGGTTTTGCCGACTTCGTTGTCAAGGAGGGGCGGGCCAGGGGGGACTCGGCAGGCTTTTTGGACGCCGAGGTGGCTGGTTTGATAACATCTGGGGAGAGAATACAGCACAAGGAATGGTTAAACAATATCATAACTAGCATATCATAACAAAAGAAAAAACAACAACTTAAAAAACAAATCTTGCTTTGTGCATCACCTTTTTTCACAGGGGTTGTGTTTCTGGATGTTTGCGATGCTGGAGGTTTGCCACCAGAGGGCGTAGTGGAAGTTAGTCTGGAGGCAGCGGGCTTGGCAGCGGTGGAGGTTTTCGGGGTGGTGGTTTTGGCTGCAGCCGGGGAGCTCTTGGCTGTGCTGGTCGTGGGCGGCCGGGTGGAACCTGTGGCAGGACGAGATGATGCCGGCGTGCCGGGTGTAGACCTGAAGAGATGGACACAAAGAAGAAGGTTGAGCGATGCGGAGAGCTTCTAACGTCACAGAGATCTGGGGGCAGAGAAACAATGCCGGTTGCGGCTGCATGTGTTCTTTTACAAATCCCCACGGGACAGACATGTACAACTTAGCTCAAAACAATGACGATTTCCTTATTGCCTTATGGAAGCCGACTTAAGCGTTTGAGCTGTCGAGCCACACAGCTAGGGGCCAGCCTCATGTGGCGGTCAGCCCTGTACTGCAAGTGCCTCTGAATGGTCGTGACAGGGAGCAAGACTTTGGACTTGTCATTCGTTACTTGCGTCTGCTGCCAGAGGACACACTCAGAAACGGCACAAACATGAGACTAACAAAACAATACATGTGAGGATAAGGAGCGGCTGGGCAGCCAAAGCCCTGACCTAAATAGCCTTTCACAGATGTGGCCTCGGCCCAAATCAGATGGAGACTTGAGAACATGTTCACACAAGGAGATCACTATGCAAGACTACCGTTCCGAAGATAAGAAGAGAGTCCCACTTATCTGTTATATTTATTGTCATTTATGAATTCTATTGGGTTCATTATTTTATTTTTATTTCTCATGTACTTGAACTTTTGTTGTTGTTGTTGTTGTTGTTGTTGTCTTATTAGCTCGTTCAGTCGCCTGCAAAGCATGTATGAAAGGTGCTATTAAAATAAAGTTTGATGGATTTGATGGACTATAAGCAAACAGCATAGTGTGAGGGACTTTTGCAGGGATAAATCCTAAAATCAGGAAATGGCTCAGTGTTTTTGCACTTTTGGTTCCCTCATCTCGAAGTCAATGTTTTTTTCTCAATGAGCTTCAAACTAAGGTTTGTGGTTAACACGAGCTGAAGATACTTAAACACTTGGTCAATTTTTACGCTTTATAGTGTCTTAAAAAAAGGCGGTCGTGGACGATTAAGAAACGTAATCACACCAAACATTGGTCTACCTTTGGCTTAGTGACGAGAAACATGTGACCGTGGTGGAGTTCATTGGCTATTTACTTCTGAATATTGTATTCATTTATTTGTTACTTTAAAAAAAATATTTCCCCTTGTATACGGTCCATTTTACCTGAATATTGTATTTACCGTCAAAAATCATGTTCGTGAAGTATCATGAACGCGTGTTTGCCAGGGAGCTTATTTTTGTCAAGATTCCGAAATCCGAAAATAAATCCCATTGGCACATTTTGTTTTCTGATGCCAACTTCTTTGTCGGCCGCCATAAATACGTCATCCCCTCAGCTCTCGACTAGCGCAGCAGCATCTGAGGCCCCGCTAGCTCCTCCACGTGACGAACTTCTCCGAGGGGCTTAGAAGCAAAGCAGTCTGGGAGGTGAGTCACCACGGGCCCCAGGGAGGCGTCCCAAACCTCCCTGTCCATCGCCGTCCCCCGTCTACCCACGAGGGAATGACACTCATCGTGCATCGGGCCCGCCTGCTGTGACTGGCTCTCTCCTGGGTCACATCTGAGCGATGCAACCTACATCTAGCGGTCCTGACAAGGCTGCGGTGTGCAGTCTCCCCGGGCCCACGCTGCACTAACTGCCCGTTTCTAAATAAAGACTTGAGCGAGCACTGGCAGAAAGAGAACGGGGAGGTAAGCGGGCGAGCGAAGATGGCTGGGAACACGTTAATCTTTAATACTGAAAGGAGAAACAAAAATAGCTTCTCCGAATGAGCCAGCTGGAACCTCGGGCTGCGTTAAAAGCACATTCTGTCTGCGGGGGCAATGCGCAGTGCGTGCTATTCACTGCCTGGCAAACGGAAACGGAATATGGTCTGGTAACACGGAACGAGATTAAAGCAATGGGGGAGGGGGTGGCAACCCAACAAGACCAGGGTGTGGTCCCGGCGAGAGTTCAAACAAGCTTTCACAGCGCATCCACAGAGTTTACGATCGGCTTTGGGGTAGTGAAAGGTGTGTTACTCATGCGGACGTTGTTGGATCATGTCGGTGCAGTTTTGCTCATCTAGAACTCGTACAAATCTGGCTGTGGAAAACCACTAGCGGACTCATCAGTGACGCGTTGTTTTACTGTGTGCGATTACTGGAAAAAGAAAGAAAAAAATAAATAAAAATAAATCACAAAAGCCTGAGGTCATTAGAACAACAAAGGCCTCTCCTCACTTTGTGAGAGAGACGAGGAAAATGATTATCAGCTGGCAGAGGGGGGGGGGAATATACTGGAGGCCAAAGTCACAACAAATCCTCGGCAGAACGAGTGGAAAAACATTTTAGAAAATAAAAATAAAAAAATGTCTTCAATCAGAAAGTACATTTAATTCAAATATATGTAATCTAAAATGTCTTCTCTATAACATTGTGTACTGCACAGAGTCCTAAATTAAATAAATTAGATAAATTGGGAAAATTGGTCGCCCATGAACAAGATGTTAAAAGGTGACACTACCCAAAAATTATCTCGACTCTGTGGAGCCTGAATTAGGGAGTCGAAGATAAGAAAAGCATTACAGGCGGAGGAGAACGGGGAGAACCTGACATTAGAGATGAAGCATGCTGAGAGGATATTCGGAGAGAGCGTTCTCAATAATCCGTCTGATAAAAGGAATATGGATAATCCAAAAAGACCGGACTGCTTTGGAAATTAACCGGAGCCACTGAGAAAGAAAGAGGAAAGAGGGAAAGCAGGCGAGAGAGATGGGACAGAGCGGCCAGATAATATTCATCCCATTGCACATTATCTTATACCAACGTCTTCTTCCTCCTTATCGAAGAACACGGCGGCATCCGAGAGACAATGAGGTCGTGTGTCCTGAAGTAGATTAACCACACTGAGCGATGATGCATTAATGCTTGAGTTATATGAAGCCTCCATTCATTCTGTAATCAAGCTGAATGACAGAAGCTTGTACGAGTTATTGCAGTCTTTAAACTATTGCTACTTTAACTTAATGGCGGCTTGTGGGAAGCTGTGTTGTTCATTACCCCCCCCCCCCCCTCCACCAAGAGAAACGGCCCTATAAATCGGGGTTAAAGCAAATGTTGGACAGAAAGCCCAGAAATGCACTGGAGCTGAAACAAACTGTTTGGTTGCTACTGGCGCAGAGCGAAGTGTTCGCCTCTGTCGAGGATCATTGCTAACACTTTAGCTTTATTGCAACTACACATTTCCTCAATCACTGGGGCAGAGAACGGATTACTGTGTGTGTAAAATAAAAAAGAAATAAAAAAGTGGTAGCCTGCTGGTGCTGCTTTGTTTGCAAAGACAACAAGAGTCAGGCTGTGATTTGAATAATGAGATGAAAAGAGGGGAGGGGGGGATGAGTAAGCAGGAGCTAAGCGAGCATGCAGGCAGACATCTTCCCCTGCAGCAAAGGGAGACAAAAAAACGTGGTGAAGGGCTCTCCCGCCGCTCGTAAAGATGATGCCGTGTTAATTAAGAACCAGCAATATGGAGGCGGGATCTTCAGCCTGGTTCGAGCGGTCTCTTGATTTGGAGATGCCATTGTTAAATGAACCTGATGAGGTCTCCGCTCTGTATGTGCTCATCCCTTTCCTAATGTATCTTTATGGGACAATAGGAGCTCGCTGTGGTTGGTCACAGAGGTGTCTGCTTAATTCTGCAGCAAAGCAGGAAGTGCAGCCCCCCTGGCGCTTTATGTTCTATAATGTTGATCAAATACGACCTCAACCAAGGCGGCAACCTCGGGGTCAGAAAATTGGAGCCAAAGTCCCTTAAACATGCATTCTTTCTGACGGCCTTCAGGGGGCGACTGCTCTGGTTGCAAAAA